>MU943617.1:0-17384 GCA_036418165.1 Cooperia oncophora | reverse complement strand
AAATATGAAAACATAATGGCAACGAAAGAAGCAAGCAGAAAATTCGAAAATCTCGATCGGAAATAATTCGCGAAACAGCAAGGCATAGAAAATACCGAAAACTGCATGATTACAATAAGTGAGTTAGCTTCGAATGTTTTCGCAACGAAAAGTATTCAAACAGGAGACGCTGAAGCTTTGGGAAATCGGAGCTATACGATGAAACTCTGGATTTTCCCCACACATCTGGCATATAGAGCTCTTATGCTGTCAACAGAAAATACGTCCTCCGATTTTCCCCACATTGACAGAAAATAAAAATAACCGGACTAGTCAGTAAAAGCGCGATATGAACCTTTCACTTCTCACGCCCCAGAGTAATAAACGAACCTTTTGCTGGGCGATACTGGCGGCTCGATTCGCCGTTTCAACAGCAGCTTCGACTCGTTCCTTGAGTTTACTGCTTCGCACAAACAGCATGCCTTTCCGTCGACTTGACACCACCAACACATTGTTCTTGTACTTGCCCTCTTCACGACTGAAATTAGAAAGGTGAGAGGTATGGTTCCTAGCGATGCGTCAGGTGGAGGCGTTCTCGCGCATGTACGTTTGGGCGAGCGCCAGCACGTGCCCACCAGCCCTTGCCACTACGGGGCGTGGGCCGCTCATGAAAAAAGGCCTGGCGCCCTGCCAAAACGTGTGCACATGGGGACGCCTCTACCGGAGCATTTTAAAATTAAAGCTGCAATCCGTAGTTTGGAAGGAGAGGGGGAGGACACGCGGCTGTATGAGAGCCGTGGTGGGGGGGGGGGAGGGGAGGGTTCGTATCTTGCTAGCCCTCCTCCCACTCCGTTCGACGGTAGTTTCTTTTGGAAAAAAAGTTTGAAAAGTTTGGAAAAACTCCGAAAAAGTGGAAGGAACTTTTTTGAAAAAGGGCAGGAAGTGCAGAAATTTCCGAGAGCGAAGCAAAGAGGAAGGGAGATGGGAAAGAAGGTCATACCAGAGAGGAATGTTGGCGCAGTTTATCGACGGGGGGGGGGGGCATTTTGCTTTCCATAGATGTGTCGACCCATCTAGGTAGCGTTTTCTTGAGTTGACACGTTTTGGGATGGTGGCTAGACGATCCTGCTCCAGCTTTACAAGCGTTCACAAGTTTTACCAAAGTGAGATTTTGCAAATCGGAGCAAGGGAAGCCAGCTGGCTAGCTACAAAGCCCCTCGTCGAAAACAGCCGCCAAGGAATTCTGATTAGAGAGTTTGTAATTTCCAAAAAACTTTCCTCAAGCTGTAGGGCCCGTCCAGGAAAAGGCAGAGACGCCACGCGCAGCCCCCCTCCCCCCATTACGTTTAGAGCTAAAATCCCGTTTATGAATGGACGCTAACCTATTGGTTGTGAAAGGCCTCTCGGTTCTGTCGTTTTCCCAGTTGAGGCTTAGGCTTAGAGCGCAGACGGGGGTCGTCGAGGGATAATTCCGCAGGGATAGTCTCCCCTAAGGTTAGGCCTTGGTTTGGTGAAGGAACACAGAGGCGCTGTCAAGGTTCCCTCCCCTCCCCCCCCTCCCAGCTACTAAACGTAATCTGGGGCGGGCTTCGGAATTTGAAGTGAATGAAAACGGTTGCGAATTGTAAAATCTTTTGGACTCGTGAGTGAGAATGAAGAATATGAAGAATAGGTGGCAGAGAACTCAGGCTGGAGCTAGTTGGATTAACAAGCGCTGCGCGTGACAGCATTTTCGGATCTCCTGAACTACACTAACAATCCACTCTAACAATTAGGTAATACTCACGTTCCGTCTCTCAACGTCGTGGCACCATAGCCATTCTTGGTGTTATTCGCCCATTCGCCTTGATATCGTAGTCCGTCGGATCGTTCACAGACTCCGAAACCACTACGTGAGTCATTCTTCCACTCACCACTGTAGAACTCTGTCACATTTTCATCGATCGGTTCTTCCTGGAATTCGTGTTTCCTTCAAGAAAGTAAAGTCTCATATTCAAAAGAGGAAATACAATGTGTCGGCGAATAGTGAAAGCCGCTGAATATGTCCCTGGGGAGCTACTCCCTCGGCCGTCAAATTGGGCGAAGAAAAACGATCATTGACCAGTAAATGGAACGGCTCTCTGTCTCAGTCTTGGCGCAACTCCAGCCCGGAACTTTATTGCTTTTTTCGAAGACAATCGCTTTGCAGAAGCAAGGGCGGCTGGTCCCAGGCATAGAGGATACTAGCACTTCCTACCTTAGCTTCTCTTCATTGGTAGCACCTGACAAAAACACAGTAAGAGTGGTGGAGTCCTGTAAGTCATCGCGTGGTGGAGTGATGTATCTTATGGTAAGAAGAAATCGAGTCGCTGTATGGCCTGGGAGGGGTATTTTGCACTTTTGCTAGTTTGCTTCGATAGTTCATGTTGTAATAAATTCCAAGTTAATGTGACAGGTAAACTCTTGTGAAGTTACGAAATGGTGCAAGTGAGCTGCTCTGATCACAAGACTTCAGAGGTTTTTACAAGGTAGTATGCGTCATGGGGTACCACTTGTTGCCCCCACCACGCCAAACTGCGCCGAAATCGTCCAACGCTGAGCATCAGCCTCCTAGCGGTTGTGCTCCTACCAGTACAACGATGCACTACAGAAGCATAGGACGGCTACTTGGCGCCAGACTGATGACTGCTTTGTCTGCTAATGCGAATGGAAATCGCCTCGTTATCCAAAGCCAAATATGAGGCCGCTGCAATTTTAAGGGGCGTCACGCGAAAACAGAATGGGCGGAGACGTGCGCGAAAACAGGTGTCTAGAGCGCTTAAAACGGCAAAAAACAACTTTACAAACAAAAAATGGTTACCACCAGGACAAATACGGCCCTTTCTTTCAATCTCTTTTCAGAAATGCTCCCCCCCCCTCGATGAATACTCTCATGTTAAGGTGTCACTAACACCCACTGACGAGCCGCTCGCTCTGCACAGCGGTGCAAAGCGGTTTGCCCATGGCGCACTGCTTTGTCTCCGCCTACACGACTAGCGCGGAATGTGCCTTAGAAGGAATGAAATCCTCCGATCTTATAGCAAACGAAGGTAGTTGTGATCATGGCGTGTTGGTTTTTTGAGTAGCCAAAATCCCGTGACCCAGCTTCCGGCACTAAAAGAATTAGGGGTACAGTGCCCTTGATCGATCAGTATTTCCAGTTCCCCCCCCCTTCTGATAGTTCCACAAGGGTTACCCTAGCTGATCTAAAGCATTTAAATAATTAAAGGCAAGCATCTCTGCAGGTTCAGAATAGCGAGGAATATGTTCCAGCTCAATGTCCCACTTATCTGTTCCTGAAGCGCTTTCAAAGGTTGTTATGTTGTTTTGCAAAGGCTGGGGGCTGGTTGTTGACTCGTTGTAAACATGGGCACCCCCGCTAAGTCGCACGGACTGCTGTGCACTAACAAAGCGGGCTAAATAACATTTCGGGCCAGCTCTCTGCCCACTGAATTGGCTAAGCGGCCAAATTTCTAGAGTCTGGCTTTGTGTGAAGCTATTAGAAGAAGTCGCCACACACATATCCCCTCAGCTCTGCGAAGGACAGCAAATCTACGACTATTACTCGCGTCGCTCGGAGGGCCAGCGAATGCAACGCAAACACTCGTTGAGAGCCCTCTCGAGTAGCGTTACGTCCGTGCTGTGTAATACAAACGTCGGCGCCGAGCGCGCGCTTTGCCTCCTCAACCACCTGCCGCCGCTCAGCAGTGCATCCCGAACAGAACCCATCCTCGTCTGGGGTCAACATGGACCGCACACGGTGGGGTTGGTAGTCGGAGGAGGGGGGAGGGTGAGTTAAAGGCAAGTTGTACAATAATCGGCAAGGCGTAAAGGGTAAGTACGCCTAGCATGAAAGAATATTGTACTCCTTAGCCGGGCGCTGCACGGCGCCTTTTTCATTCAAGAGCGCTGTTATCGCCTAATCAAGGTGCAACATGCCGACCCACACGCCCACCGCAACCGCCCGCCCACAAATGGCCGCCCAGTCACATCGACGCTGGTACTGTTATGCTTCATTCATGAAGTGCAATTAATACAAAGCCCTGCTACATGGATATATGAGTCTATGTGCAGCCCTATCTATCAAAACGGTTGTTGGCACGATGCCAAAGGGAACTCGTCCAAAAAAAGCTCGTTCAATGCCAAGCAGAACAAAAATTTTTTTGCAGGTTTTTTGTCCTTAAACTTCATTTTTTCGTCATTTTCCCATTAGAAAGCCTCTTTGCTGGGATTTCAGAGCAAAGCTGCTTTTGGCGAATTGCCGTGCCCCATGCCTTTAAGTCTTCAAAGGGGTTCGATCTTTTTGCATGGACGGGTGCATTTCTAAGTGAACAAAAGTCGAAGTGACGAAGGGCAGCAGTGGTCGTCGAAGCTGTGCGCGTATCATTTCCGCTGGAAATTCGAGCCGCTCGGCTCTCAGCTCGGATAAAGAAGAGAAGAAAGCAAATTGCGCATCCAATGCGCCCTCTCGACTCCCTCACACTTACATTCACACACACCCCACCACATTCATTCCCCTCTTTCTCCCAGGGAACTGTGTGAGAACGAGGTGACGAGGAGTGCTGGTAAACAGGCGGCTTCAAAGAGCAGCGATTGCACTCATGTAAAGCGCGCCCACAGAGGCGCTGGGCTCACCTCAGTGCTCGTGTAGGACTTGTGGTGATGATGAAGTGAGTCCTCAGAAGTGCAACTCATCGTGCTCCCACTCGAACGAAGGCTTCCTAAAAACATCAACAAAAATCGGCCGATCGATATCAGCGCAAAGGTGAAAAATAATAATTGAGAGAAAAGAAACAAAAAAAAAAGAAAAGCAGCAAGCGATTAGCGAGGCAGGAGCCTTCAGAAGAGCCCGCCTGAGTTAGCACAACAGCTCCGAATAGCCTGGACCGTTCGGAGCTGGATTGTGTCTATCTGAGACGCTGATCCTCTGGGCCCATACATACACCGCAACACACGCACACAAAAAACATGTGGGAGGGTTAGACGGTGTTCAACCTCGCTTATCAGATCCTACCGGTCCTACTTGTGACTCGTTGATGGATGTCGCCCGTCGAGTGCTGCTTCTTTATCCGGAAGTCCAGACAGGGCTCGTCCGTTTTCACGGCAATGATCCGTTTCGATAACGTTGACCTGCTTAACAAAAAACCTAGCAGATTCTCGCTTTATTTCGAAACTGCCACCACTTTCAATGTGCGGTCGGATGCAGAACAGAAAAGAAGCTGTGAAAGCATCGCCTATACAAACAGATGTTTCGCCCTTTGCGGTTTTGTTTTTTTATCCAGGCGATAAAGGGATCCTACATTGGCTACACCACTCTTACTCAAATGTGATTGGCCTCCGGGTTGGTGCTAACTGAGTCTTCTGTTGGGCAGGGGCACTTGCCAACGTCTCGGAGACTACTGCCCGTTTAGACCAAAGCTTCTGCTACTGTACGGCCATGACAGGAGTCTCACAACGATCTCCATCAGAAGGCATCAGCCAGAATAACGATGGCGATCAACAAAACCCCCACCAAGTCGAATGCGCAAGTTGTCGTTTCTTCAGTTGGCCGGCAACTCGGTTTACCAGACTTCACGATACAACAAAAATCGTTTTGCTTTTCGCGATCAGATGTCCCATCCCCCCTTCCCCCCCCCCCCCGCCCCCCCCCCCCCCCGAAGTCTTTGGGTAGACAGGATCGCACTCAAAGCTGCCACGATCCTGACTAACAGTGGAAAGCATGGCGTGTCCAAGAAAGGGATTCTGCCGCGAGCTTAGTTACTTTTGCGTGTGGCTTAAATTGTGCCACAGTGGCTGCATGTCAAACTCATGCCCACTCCCACTAGGACGTGCCATGCGTTCATCTTCTATTCGCATCCTTAGGGCGATTTGTGAAGAGTTTCTGACCAGCGCCCAATTGACATGACATGTCATTCATGCTATCAACATATCTAGCCCACCCCGAACCAACGCAGTTCAATTGCTATGCCAGAAAACTACTTGTTCGCTTTTTTTACAGCTGGAAGTGCGTCTTACAATGTAGGAATGTAAGGGTAAATCGGCCTCTCTGGGCGTATAGGAGTCTGGAGGTCACTGAGTGAGGCAAAGGAGTAGCAAGTTAGGAGGATGGGGGGACAGCTCAGAGCAACTATCAGACCAAATGCTTTTCTCCGCGGTCAGGTAGGGGTAAATACAACGCAATTGAAATAGAAAAATCAATAATCGGAAAAAATTCTCTCGAGGCTAAGTACGACTCCTTCCCAAAGTGGTTATATACGATCAGGAGGGGCAGGGGGGAAAGTTCGTTAATTCGAGGAAAAAAGAAAAATCCTGAGAGTGGGGTCGTGTATTGCAAAACTTTTTTCCCAACGGCAGGATGTGCCCCGAATACGACCCCTTAGTATGATTCGCACAGTAGGCCCTAGACTGGTGAGCTAGACTTCATCAGAAGCGAAAAGTTTAGAGGCCAATCCCTCTCTTATCGGTTCAGCTTGTCGGGACTAAAACAGGGCCGATTGGTGCAGCAAAAAATGGCGCGGCTTACTACGCGCACGGTCCGGGAATCAAATCAGTCCGGATTGATTCCCATCTGGGCTAACCAAGCCTTACGCCCTTCCGTGGGCGGTAAATTGGTGCCAGGCTCGTCTATAACAAAAAAAGGCTGCCTTTTGGATAGGCTATCCCGCAAGTCATTTTATCGGCCAAATCGCATTAAAAGGTCCTTACGACCTTGACTAAAAGTAGAAAGCGTGGCGCATACCAAGAAGGGAATGATCAACGCTAAAAATTCTTGACTTTTTTACAGCCTGCAAAGCCATAATTTAGCATCTGTGTGGACTGAGAAATGTCTGCTCGATCTGGTACAACTGGTGAGCCCTGATATAACCCCTTTTTTTAAAAGTGTTATAAGTAAATGAATTATTTCTTACCTTCTCCGCCTTGCTGGTGCATTGCTGTTCGCCTTCAGTACAAATCCACTTCGCCCATTATGTTGTTCTTCTAAAACGCACAGATATATACTCCTTATCCCTGAGATGGAGAAGGCGTGGCCTTTGAACATAGCATGGAATGGGTTACTCGTAAGATATTTGATTCCGAAACAACTGTCATCTTGCTCTGTGTTGGAAAGAGATACGACCACAAGATGAAAAGATCTCTGCTAAAGCACAGTCACTACTAAGTTCAGTCGAAGTACGCAGCCACGCCTACCCCATCTCAGGGATTTCGAGTTTAACTGATAAGAATTTTCGGTGCTGTTCGGCTATAGGGGGGGACATTTTGCACTTCAGCTAGTTCCTGAAGAATTATATGCTCCATCTTGCCGAGATCTGTAGACACTTGTCAAGCGTGAAGGGAGCCCTTGCCATCGCAGAGCTTCACAAGAATTTACAGGTGTCCACAAGAGGCATGGGAACCAGCAAAATGCCCCCACCGAGCCGATTTGCGCCCCAATTTTCAGATTTCAAAGCATGAAAACCCAGCCGCGACTGACTTTCTTCGTCGTCTTCGTTCTCCTCATCACCTCGACCACTTCGTAGACTTGTCAGAGAGGCATGCGTATGTGATTTGGGCCGAAGTTTAGCCGCTTGTCCATGTGTGGCACTACGCCTGGTGCCATAACCATGGCGTAAACCGCGTAACCATTGGCCCTGATAGTTGCCTGGAATGACGAAAAATGAGGGAAAAATTGCAATTAGATCAGCAAATGACGAGTACGAGATTGATTTATCGAGGTCTATTACTCAACGGAACGCCACAACTAACTGACAGCATACACCATCTGGACAACTGTCTCTCACGATGTATAGCGCGCTCATGAACCGCTACTTCACAATCAGTCAGTCATGACAGCCACAGTAGCAGGTATGTGGGTCCCGAAAAGAAAACAGAAGAGACTTACCACCATCCACGTAGATCTCCGTCCCATAGCCGTCGTGTGGTATCCGCCAGACCACGTGCCTTGGTATCGGGCTTGGGAGGTGGCCGAATTTCGGACTCCGTACCGTCCTTTCTGACCCTGTGTCCACTCTCCTCTGAAAATATGGTTCACATGATGGTAAGGGCTTGTGAGAATATTTTCGCGAGCGCTGTTTGGCTTGGAGGGTGCATTTTGAACTTCCGCCAGCTCCCTCTGTTGGTTCATGTTAACCAAAGGTTCCACTTTGATCAGACTTGTGAACTCCTGTGAGGCTACGAGATGGTGCAAGTGAACCACTTCACTTCGATCACAGGAATTTACAGGTCTGCACAAGCTTAGCTGAGTGCTACTCATTGCCCCCACCAAGCCATGCCGCGCCTTTTCGCCACAAAAACTTACTTATAGGTCCATCGCCCCCTCTGTTCTACACCTAATCCATGTCGCTTCCCGTTTTGCCATTGACCATGATATGTGTTCCCCGAGGGCCAATAGTAGGCTCCAGACACCTGTAAAAATAAAATAAAAATAAATATTTATAAAATAAGGGCTTATTAGTCGCTATTTAACCAGCCTCGCACCTCGAAACCGTAGTGCCAAGCGCCTGCGTATTCGCCTTTTCCTTGAGGACCGGAACACACACCGTGGCCGTGAGCCTGAAAATAATCACATCGATTAAAGGAATTTTTAGATAAAATATGAAAAAATCAAAGTTGAACGTACCTTCCCCTCCTCCCAGCCTCCCACGTACGTGCCCCCATCATCGAAATCAAACCGACCGCCGTTCATCTCCCATTGGAAGTTAGACACCGATCGATACGATCGATAGGTGAAGGGCGACGCCGATCAATGAATCGAGAAATCGATTAGTAGATAGTCTCTCCCCGAAAAGACAATCAACGATCGATATCTGCGTACCGGCGGAAGTCTCGGTGGTTTACCTGGAAAGATGATCTGGATGGATTAAAAGGGATTTGATATCGGGGAGGAAATCCGTGACGAAGTGCTGGGGGAAAGCAATCGAATAAACGAGGGCCAGAGTCTCGGGCTCGAGACAAATCCTCACAGCCGATAGATCAATAAAGTCGGAGCAGAAGATTACAACGCACAATATGATGGGTGGGGAGTGTGTGTTGGGAGGAGAAGGGATGGGAAGAAGGAAAAAAACGAAGAGACGAAGCCCGAGTGGGAGGACGATGGATGCTTATTCCTGACAACTCTTTATATCCTCGAGTTCCTATAGAGCCCTGGTCAAGCCAAATCGGAACCCAGAAATCGTCCCAGGGTACATAACCAGGTAATTTGCGAGAAAAAGTACTTTTATAGTGGGCACCACCAGGTAATTTTCGGTAAAAAATTATCTAGAAAGTGGGAAGGGCGAGATGGGTGGAATTTGAGGGATAATCAAATACCACCCACGGTCAACTCTGTCCTCATATGACTCACATAAGTAAATAAAACAAGTACGAGAGAGATTAATGGAATGTGCAAGCTATTGAAAAACAATAACATAACCCACAATCCAAAAAAAATCGAATAACAAGCAATAAAGAAGCATCTGGGACTGGAGCTCCCCCAGAGTTGGACCAAAAATTTGACTTTCCAGGGTCCATAGGAACTTCCAACTAGTGCTTTCCGGAGCTCCCATCTGAGCTTGCCAACATGTCCATTTTACCTGGGCCAAAATTTTGAATTTTCAGCGCCCATAGGAACTTACAAGTAGTGCTCCCCTGTGCTCCCATCTGGGTTAGAGAATATGCCCTTGAGAAGAGACCAGGTAGCTGTAGTATCCAAAAAAGCCCGAGTTATGTAACGGTAAAGAGATCTGACAGCTAGACTTTCTCTCGCTGAAGAGGGTCCAGAGGCGCTTTTTATGTCATGTCGTGTGGGTGGGTCTCTGAAAGAAGAGGAAAAAGAAAAAAAATCACGAAAAAAAGAAGCAAGAGGAAGGGAGCTTTCGTTGGTGACGGGCATCCTGAGGCCATATTCCAGCAAAATGGGCATGGTACAGGGTTACCCAAGGTACTCAGAAACTACGGAGCCATCGGGATTGACGGCTATCCTTGGGACCATATTCCCATAAGGTGGGTATTTTGAGGTATTCCCAAACTCTCAGAACCACTGCCAACGCTTTCAAAGAAAGGTAGTGGGATGGTGCAAAGAAGCTAGGGGAGCCCACAAGGTGTCGGAAAATGGGCGCCGGGTCCCATATTACTGAAATAGTGTCGAGATGGAATTGAAAAGATAACTTTTTGGGGAAAAAACGAGAAAAAAATTCAAATAATCAAAATAAGAAGCTGAAATCATAACAATCCAAGAAAACGGCCTAGGAATCGTTGGATGGCACAGCACACCAGCCAAGTGATCGCCTGAGGTTGAGAATTCGTGCCAATGAGCCCCTTAGGTCCAACCAAGACCCTGACTGATCGCTCTTTGCAACCAGTTACGTAGGAATCTGACAACGGCGCGCGGGCCAGGCGCATAGGCCGGCTGGCAGCGCTTCTGCGCCGGTGTGTGTGTGTCAGCTGTTCGTTCGCCAACTCGAAGTCGCTGTTGCTGCTGCTACTGCTGCTGCTTGCTCGCTGGCTGGCTGACTGACTGACTACTTCGATCCCTCAAACCAAGACATGTTTATTACAGTGCATGGAATATTTGAGATGTAACTCGACGAAAAATTTGAAAAAAATACCCCGCTATCGGCCGTCAGAATTTGCAAAGCAGCCTGAATAATCAGTAGGCAGGATAAATTCAGCACCAGTTGTGGGGAAATTCTAGGTTAAAGGTCCCAAAAAAGACCAGAAGGATAATTGAAAGCTGCATGCACGGCTAGATGACATCAGTCTCCACTCCAAAGATCACTAGCGCCAGACGGAAGCGATTGTGAGCGTCGGCAGTAATGAGGTCCAGTGAATCCAATACAAATGGGGGGAAAGATATAGAACAACTAGGGGGCAGAAGATATTCAACAGGTTGCACACGGCGAAAGAGAGGAGATTTACTTTCAATATAGGAGAGCGGGTTTCTGAGTGGGAGGGCGTTAGTTGAGAGAGGAGAAGGGCACCCAGGAAGAGTGGGCAAAAAGAGCTCGGCGTCGGTGGAGAGCGCTGAGAGACGGAGGTGACTGAATGGAGCGAGCCGCGCTAGAATAACACAATTTCGCCGACGACAACGCTACGAAGTGAAGCTGTGGGTGCTCTTCTGAAGCTCAGGGGGGACAGAAGCCATGGAACCTCACGACAACAACAAGAGTCCATCGGCTATAATGAAAGTGACATAAAAGACGATTGAGATCGATGAGCTCTTCAGATGAGCCACGAGGACGACAAAATGACAAGGCGACCCACGAGTGGAAGGATTTTTGCGTGGGCGGATTGTAGACGTCCAGAAAACAATCCAGAAGAGCACGTGGACCGCCCCAGCAGAGAATTCAGGCGCAGAACAGCGCCTGAGGCGGCGGCGGCTATGGTGGCTACTGCAAAGAGGATGCACTCCATGAGGCCGATTATGAGTGTGAGATGAAGCGCTCCCCGAGGCATTCATCCCACTTCATCCTCATATCGGTTCGCAATTGCGCCATCTTACTCACCTCAACTCACCTGCTCAGAATGACGTGTAATTGCGTGGATTAGTGAGTTTACCTGAGAGAAAAGAACTGATTCATCGTATGCGGGGGACAATGACGCACTTCAGTGGTCTTAACATCTTCCCAGAAAGAATTCAAGGGCTCGAAAGTTTGAGATGCGAAGTATCTTGGCCCGTGATGAGAGCGATGCTCGCCTAGCCTTAGGTGACTGCATTCCAAGTTTGCGAGGACTTGATAATTAGTAATTTTCGAAAAAAGGGTAAGAAAAAGGTATAAAAGAACATAGTTGCATGCAATCGCTGGCGACGTCGAACCAGGCACATAATCATTGGGGTTTCCCCATTGAGGCGAGAGAGGGAGGGGGCATAATTAAGAATGTTTAGTTTTTCGCCCCCTGGAAGAGGGGTATGGGTGCACTGATGGAGTGGGAAGGGGGGTGACATTTAGAAACTCCTTGCGCAAAACTGATGCTACATAAAGGAGATGAGAGATTTTAACCAAGCCTAGGGAGGTAAACAGGTCCAATGAGGGTGAACAAACATCTTTGGGTGAAAAGATCTCATACATACTATCGTTGGGAATTCCCCATCTACTCAGGGAGGGAAAATTCAGTAATTGAGGATTTGGCGTTGTTCGCCTTCACGAGAGGGGGAGGGATGTCATTTTGAGGGCTCCGTGTGAGGGATGATACCGACTATGCGCAAGGAGTCCTTAAAATCCGCCTCCCAAAGGCCAACCGTGTCGAAAATCTTTGCTGATTTTTTCGTTTCAAGTGTACTATAAATCACCTTTTTGAGACGATCTAAGCTTGCAGCGGACATCGTCGTCCCAATAGGAGGGGGGTTCGATATTTGGGGCCGGGAAAAACTATCTTGATACTTGATTTTTTTCTCGCTTCATGGACGTAATTATGTAAAAGTTGCGGCGAGGTCGTACTTGGTCATCTTTTGGAGGAGGAGGTCCGGATTTAGGTTTCGGCGTATGTAGGGCAGCGAGCTGCTGTTGACTTCTCGCTTCTCGGAAATATTCCTGTTTCAATGCGTAGTTTCTCCCTTCCCCCCCCCGCTTGACGGCCTCGTTCGATGAGAAGGACAGAGGGCGAACGTAGAGAGGTGTGAGGCGTCGTTACCAATCCCCAAAAGGTGGGGGCGTCATAACAGTACTCGTTCAAAATTCTGGGCCCAACAATGATGGTGTCCCTGTAAGGCTCTGAATTTGTGATCAATTCTGAAGAACGGTCGGAAAATTTCTCGACGTCAACTTGCTCTGGAGAACCAAGAAAAGCTGCGCGGGTAGGGTATGAGCTTGGGAAAGGACAGTAGGCGGGATGAGAGGATGAAAGGGTCTCTGTTGTTAAGATGAGATTTCGAGGAATTGCTCCCGCCTATGCGAAATTTTTCCCAAACGGTTCGGACGTTGCAAAACTTACTGTCATATCAAAAGTCTATTGTGCTGTCTGTCTCTTGGAATGATTATGGCGGAATATATTGTTTTATTTCACATTTTGCGAAATTTTTCCCGTCGAGGTGATGCGACCTGGCCACGGAGATGCAGTGAGAGATAGCGGAAGTGTAAATGACTCATAAACGAGGCCGCTCATTATTCCGTGTGTGTCCCAGGGAGACATTAAGCGTTATGGCGTATAAACTCCTAAAGTTTAGGGACGATTACTTCGAGGAGAAGCCTCCTAGTCATTTTTGAGACGGCGTACACAGAAGGGCGGTGGTCCAATTCCCCCCCCCATGCCCTAACGACGAAAATTTTGCGAAAATTTGGGAAGATGGATAGTAGGTTGCGAATGGAGGGGGGGGGAGAGGTTGCACCGGAAGGGCAGTTTCGGAGGAGTATACTAGCTCGATAGAAATTTTTTTCAATTTGGTGTCTTCTCTTTCTATGGTGCTATCTTCCCTCACCCCACCCCCTCAATAAGTGATTTTCGAAGCTACCTTTTTTCATCGGTTGTCTTCCACTCCCTCCGTGCTCGGAGCGAGGCGGGAACTTTTGGTGAAATTAGGGAGTGGAAGGTCGCTCTCTAAATGGTGGCGTGAGAAATAGAGGCAGAATTTATTATTGACACTGGGCATTTTATTTCCTCGATGTTCACTGTCAATCATTTCGTCCCCAGTGGGTTACCCTGACCCTTAACAACTCAACCAGTAAGCCTACTAATCACTGTGTTTTTTCTAGCACTTTTTCGGGCACTCGCTGTTAAGGGGCGCAAATTTGCAACGGGGGAACCATTTGAAGGATTTTTCTGCAAAACTCAACTTCAGTGATAGATATGAGGATGTTTGCTTATCCTCATATCTATCACAGAAGCCTTAAGGGGCAGCTGAAATTTCTCATAGAGTGGACCTATTTCGGCGCTATACAATTTGGAGGGGGCACTTTCGCTAGCTGCTTTTGCTTGGTCATGTTTAACAACAAGTTTCACTTGTAAACTTCTGTGAAGTTGCGAATTGGTGCAAGTGAGCCACTTTGGTCACTGGAATTCCCAGGTTTTCACAAGGTGGCCTGTACAAGCTTGGCTGAGTACCATTTGGTGCCCCCACCAAGCCGTACTGAGCCCCTATTTCTTTGTTCAACAGAGTTACGCACTACGGTAACCCCTGTTTTACATGAGGAGACCTTGAGATGCTCTTTCCTGGACAGACTTGTCCCCATTAAGGCCTTCTTAATGCTTGGAACCAACCCTTGTTGAGCCATCTGAGAAGCATTTCAAGCGAAGAAACATGAGATGGTCGATTTTCGAGCGTCGCCTTAAGGAGAGAATAGGAAAGTGCAGAAAGTTCTGAGAGCCTTTGACGCGTGAATGAAGTGAAGCGCCCACTTGTTACGTCACTTATCACCAGGAGCGGGATATAGCGCTATTATTGCTGCCACTGTTTCGGCAGCCTTTGAGCCGTCTAGAAGAGTTTCTTATACTCCAAATTATACATAGACAAATAAGAAGGGGCATTCTTGACTCTGGGATCAACAGCTTCAGGCATTTGGTCCAGGGCGCCGAGGGATCTATTCAGCCCCTCGATGAGGACTTTGTCATCCGAACCCTTTAATGAAAGCGAAATCGCCCGAAATCGATATAATCCGGAAGCTCGGCTATCTCTCCAGACAGCGCCAACGAGACTTACCCGACCAGAAACGTCACCCGACAAATCGAGATTGCTTAGGGGGGTCATCAGGCACGAAATTACCAGTAAGAACATCCAAAAAATATCTAAGAAAGGTGAAGAACGAAGTTGAAGGGCAAGGAACGAAGCAAGGCTAGAGTGATAGCGCGAACACGAGAGCAAGAGATTGAGGGAGAGAGAGCTAGTCTGCGGGACTCTCGCTAGCTCACAATAAACAAAATCGATGGAGCTCGCTGGGCGGCCTCGTCTCGCTGTGGCTATATGCTACAACACCTGCGGGATAGCCTAGAGAGAGACAGCAGCACGGAAGCTTTCCCTCTCCCTCTCTTTCATAGTTCGAGGGAGATTCCGTGACGGAAAGATGATCAAGTAGAACGTGCAGGATGAGCGGGCGGTATCCGTGCAGCAGATTTCTTTTGCGATGCCCACTGATCAAAGAGCAATCAGTGGCACAAATGCAGCACGGGTCCGCTACCTACTAAGGGATAAAATAAAAGGATAGTCTTCGGAGTTGATCAATCCCTTTGTGGGATGCGGCACGCATTCTACTTCCATTCAGAATCGTAGTGGCTTATTGAATGCGATGTGGCCTATACAATGACTTGCGGTGGCCAGCCGATGTACAAGTCAGTGTTTTATCCTCCCAGACGAATCTGGTACCAATTTACCGTCCCCAGGAGGGTAGAAGGTTTGTTGGCTCGGGCGGGAGCAGATCCGGACCGTGGGCCTCAAGCGTGCCGCTTGCCGTTACAGGCACCCCCGCTCACGACATTGACAAAATAACCAAATTTTTCAGCCGTTTTTGGCGGGGTCAGCTCCTTCAGATAGTGACATCGCACATTTTAACGACGAAGTAACCTGCACTAGTGACGTACCGAAAAATGCTACTAGCTTGTCATATGACGTCAGAGACACGTCATCTATCTCTCTTATCAGGTAAAGTACTAACACGACGGATCTATACTACGTTAGCTCTGCATCATACCCAAGTCTACCCCTCCCGAGATATTACATCTGTTACACGAGCAGTAGGCAAGGATTTGACTCTGCATGACTTTCCGACCCACCACCAGAGGACCGCACACAGGGCACGTTGCTTACGCTGAGTATTTCCGACGATCGAGCGGCGCACGTATTTTTGGTCGTGGAGGAGAGGTCGCGACCACATGTGCAGCGGAACATTCTATGTGGTTAGTTTAACTCCTGTTCGCGCACGCTCTCCTCTCCTTCACCTACTCGACGGCAAAGTTTTGGGAGAAGCTGGAGAATTCGAAGAAATTCCAGAAAATTGGTAGAAAGTTGTGAGAAGCCAGTAGGACGAAAGGTAGAATGAGAAAGGGGGCGGGGGGGGGTGATCGTATCAGGGAAGATCTCTTGAAGGAGAGGGGAGCTCAATTTGCCAATTTTTTCCCAACGACAGGACGTGTTCGCTGATTACATTTGCATAGCAGCCAGGAAGACTTTGGATGCCAGGGCTAAGCCATTAGAGACCTCAAAAACAGCTTCAAATAGCTTCACCTCCCCAACCCCAGGCGACGGCCAGCTCAGCACAGATTGCCTTCTCCCAGTCATGGGCTGGCAATCCCGTCCACCCATGACCTCGAAAAGCCCCTCAGGGCGCCTCTTTTTTGAAAACGAGCCCCTTTACCCATGAGCCGCTGAAAAGTGCAATCTAGTGCGGTTTATCACGTGCTGCAAAGCACTTCCCAGCGGAATCTTTTGAAACAACCCCTCCCATGCGGCCGCTTCCCATCATTCACAGATGGTTCTCGTTGTCTTATAACTATAACTATAACTTCTGGGGTATCTTCCTCGGCAAAACCCTCCAGTACAACTGTCAAAGCGAAAATAATGTTATATCTTTATACATGAATTAGTGAAATACGAGATCCATAGATCATTGAGAGGTTGACCCGTCGTTATCGGGTGGCGACGTTGTCGCCTCGGCAGTTGGCACTTCTGAGGAAGTTGCAGCCGATTCAGATGCTGCTGCTGCTGACGGTTGTCGAAAGCTGAGAGCTCGACACAACTGTTCCAGTTGGCTGAGCTTCTTCTGCTGAAGCACAGCGTTCTCTTCGAGCTCTTTTTTAGCCATCGTCAATACCAGGACATTTCTGAAAAGAATTCACTTTGAAATCGGGGGATAACTTCCACGGCGTAATTCGGCGACGAGGGGGGGGGCATTTTGCATTTTCACTGCTTAAGTTAAGGTAAAAAAGAATTGTGAAATCTTGTAAAGCTATGAATCGATACCAAACAAAACCCGTCAACTCTTGTAAAACAATGAACCCTATGATAGGAAGAAGCAAAAATGCAGTGCAGAATGCCCCCCCCCCCGAACCACATGAACTTTCGCTGGTTGTCACTTACTTAGATGCTTCCTCATACTTCTGTTTCCATTTGAAAGCATCCGTTTCGACCTTTTTGAAATTCGAGTTCACCTTAAAAATAGAACGTTTAAGAGAACGTCTCCCATAACTTTAGAAACGGGCCAAGCTGTAAAGGCTCAGGTAAACGAGTCATGTTCTTTCCCACTACGTGACGGGAAAGCTCAAGACGGACGAAGCTGTCGATGTCATTTATGCCTTCTGTGGTGCGCCACGCATTCTATTCCCGTTGAAAAACACAATTTAAGAGCGTGTTATCTTCCAGATCCCACCCATGAACCAGTGCCAATAGAAGGCTGTCATGTCCTCTCAGAGTTCCACCTCTTGGCTAGGAAACTTCGCTACCACGCTACCTGGAACGGCGGAAGGCTTGGTTGGCCTAGGAGGGAGTA
>MU943611.1:0-12921 GCA_036418165.1 Cooperia oncophora | reverse complement strand
CGTTTGGGACGTAAAGTTGTGGCTTGATAGGGCCCTTATAAGGGCACCTTCCTCGGGGAAACCGCTATGCAGCGCCTGCCCAGGGTCGCGGAATTCTATCCTGCCAGGAGTATTGATCCTAGTCGTCTTGGGGGATTTATCGTGCCAACTGCCTTTAATAATCGGTTTGATGGTAGCAGGGGTGCTATACAGAGGGGAAAATGGCGAAAAAACTGAAGTGAAGCCTTCGAAAACCTGTCAAAAAGCCTTCGTTCTACATGTTCCAGGAAGTTCTCGGACGAGTTTCTCGTTGGCATCGTGCCAAACCGCTACAGTAGATACGGCTGCACTTATGTACTCATATATCCATGCAGCACCGCGGCCACTTCATATCCGCGGTGCCGCATGGATGTATGGGTACATAAGTCCCTTCGCTTCATCTTGTACTTCGCAAATGAAGCGAACTAGTATCAGGTCCGACAATTGTGGGCGGGAGGGTGCGATGGTGTAAGGGTCGGTCTGTTGCTATAGGACAATTTCCTTGGAAAAGGCGCCACGCAGCGCCTGCTCAGGGGTGCTGAATTCTGCCCAGCTAGGAAAATTAATCCTACACGTCTTTAAACTGCGGTCACTCGAATTGGCTTGGTGGGGGCACCAAATGGTATTCAGCTTGTAAAGGTCTGTCCTCGTGAAGAAGTGGGAGATATTGGAGCCAAAACGGTTCTTTGTTACATTTTTGCAGCTTCACAAACAGACACAAGACAAGAGTTTTAGTTAACAGGAATAAAAAAAAATGAAGCGAGCGATAGTTGCGAAAACGTTTTAGCATCCTGGAGCTGTTCGGCTGTTGAGAGGGCTATTTTTGCACTTTCTCTAGTTCCTCTAACTTGTTAGTAAATGTTGATAAACCAGTTGACACTTGTAAACTCTTGGGATGCGGCGAAATGGTAAACGTAAGCTACTATTGTTACAGGAATTTACACATCTGTACAAAACGGCTTGTACAATCGTCGCGGAGTATCATGTGTTGCCCCCACCAAGCCGAACTGCACCAAGTTTTTATGAGAGGTTATAGCGTCCACACGACGGATGCAACTACCCTCCAAGCTGAACAGCGCCGAAAGTTGTGTTGAGTACTCCATGAACAAGAATATCAGGTTCATTTGAGATGAAAGTGCGTGACACTCGTGCTACAAGGGCACAAGGTAAGGCAGCGCAGTGAGCTAAGACGACCGGCCTTTACCTCAGCAAACGATAGGGTGGATGAATGGGCGTGGAGGGGGAGCAGCCAGGGCAGCTCTTTTCTTCAGTCCTAACAGGCCCACTACGTCACTGATTGGTGGAAAACGCTACTGTGATTGTCCCAAATCCACGCCCCTCCCATGTCTAATCGATGAGCCGTGATCAGGACTATGTGGAAGCGACCAGGACTGGGGGGGGGGGCGTATCAGAGGGGCTGGGTTTGACCAGGTGCCAGCCTTTTTTCCACCTATCTCGGTTTTCTGCCAACTTCCACAAAAGGTTGCAACAGGCTAGCATTTCTCTGTCTCTCTTTTTCTCTCTTTCTATCTCTCTCTGTCTCCCATCCTCCCACCCCCATCACTTCTTCCTCTCGAACCCCTCAACGCCCGCAGCCAACAAGACTGCAGCATGCCTTAACCGTCTTCCTTTTTTTCCTATCTTCCTCAGCAAAACATTCCTTATTGCACCAAACACGACTTCTTACCAATGGCTGAAATGCAACCCTCCTCGAAGGGGTGTCGTTCCCAACTGGTTGCCCTGCTCTCGACTAAACTTTTTTAGGGCTGTCTGTCCATCCCCTTTAGGGCGGAAGGCGCTCGGCGACTGATCTCCTTCGGGAGGCAAATAGAATTAACCACTGACCACGATTAGATAAAGGATAAAAAGATGAAGTCTTCGTTGCCGTTCCACTTTCGTTCAGAATCGTAGTGGCTTATTGGATGCGATGTGGCCTATAAAACGACTTGCGTGGGGAGGGGCATACTATTTACAAATCAGAGTTCTTATCCTCGATGATGGATCTCGTACCATTTACCATCCCCGGAGGTGGCTGCCTGGGCGTTAGAAGCGGTCCTCGTCTGCCGCCCCCCTGCGCTCGTGTGGGTGATAAGTGTCGTCACCAAAGTCACACTTCGCCTCACTGCTAGATGGGAAACAAAAATGGTCGTGATAAGTACGGAAGAAGTTTCGAATATCAATAAGATATGATAAGGCATCAGTAAAATGGAAGCTCATCTAATCACCCGCTTTTTCCACATTGCTTTCGTACCAGGGCACGTCGTAAGTTGCAGATATCCCAACGGGAGGGGTGAGAGGAGGGGGGGGGGGGAAGACGCGGCGTATTTGGTCCTTCGCAACTTTTTTCAATAGTTGATTTGTTTTTTCCTATTTCCACCTCAAATATATCTTCGAAAGCTTTTAGTGGGAGATTCGTATTTTTTTCGCCAAGAGAGAGGAGGGTGGGTGTATGATCCCTTTCAGTCATTTGGTGGGACCTCTTCTCCACCACCCTACCCATTCAATGGTACTTTTTTGAAGGAAAACTGGAAAAGTTTTTGGGAAAGTTCGGAAAAGTGGACACGGGAGGACAAGTCAGCAAGCTGGTAGGAATTATGGTGAGAGAGCATCGCTACATACCGAATGAATTTCGGTAGAAGAGCGATATTTTTCGAGTATTTTTGGATTTCCTTTCTTCGGGTATTTTTCAAAAATTTTCCCGAGTGGCAGAAAGTTCGGGTATTTTTCAAAAATTTTCCCGAGTGGCAGAAAGTGCCCTGTCTCGTACATCTTCCGAAATCAGCTTTAAAAGCAGTGGCTGTGCTTAGGATTGGGGGAGTGGTTTAGGAGGGTCTTCGGGTTTTTCTTTCAAAAGAGAAACCCTTTTACGACAGTTCAAATTTGTGCGGCTCGCGTTAAATTTCGGCCAAACTATCGCTGCGTAACAAGCTTCATGACTCTAAATTAGATTAGCCCGACATAGCCAATTGAAAAACAAACAAAGCGGAAGGAAACAGCTCACGAATCGTTATGGGTGTTTGCAAATGCAATGCAAGAGTGACGTCATGGATTTGCATGGAGCAGCATGGCTACAAAATCCTTTATCCCATACGTAGGGCAGCGTCATCTGCGCCCCTGTTCCCGCCCACATAATTACTACGGAGATCACTGAAAGTCTGTTTACATCCACCACTTTCATCCGATATCACTGGGCTTGTAATGAGTCGTTTCCTTCCCCAACGGTCATCACTGCGGTGCTTCTATCGTACAGAAAAAGTGTGTGGAAACTCTTGTCGGCTGGCAATGAGAAGAGTAGGGACGAATAGGCTCAGGAGGGGCATCAAGACCACTTTGTTTACAGGCTACCTGTATGAAACCCTCATGAATTTCCTGTAAAGCAACTTCACAAGAGCTCCCGGGTCTTCCCAGGAGGAAGTGCCCAGCTTGCAAGATCGATGGGAAACATAAGTGCCCCTACCAAAGTCCAAACCGAGGCCGCTATCTCTTGGAACCCAATCCGCAACACTTCGCAGGTTCATGAGAGTTTACAAGTTTCAACCAAATGAGACCTGTTAGTCAAGAGGAACTAGTAAAAGGAACTAGCGAAAGTGCGAAATTCCCCCCCCCCCGTTCCCGAAGCCGGAGCAGGCGCCAAAATAGGGGTTGATTCAGGGTTTACGCACGTGTTAGTTACGCCCATGGAGCGATTTATGGATCGGTTATCTCTAGGCGCTGCAGACGAAAAACCCATTACTTCCATTTGAATCATAAATCTTGCGTGTGTTTCACGGGTGTTTCAGGAACTGTACCTTTAAGGAGAGCGAGAGCATAACACCAGAGCGAGCTCACGAGCGTCTGTCACGCAATCGGCTTGTAGTGGGGCGGGGGGGGGGAAGGGACGGGGAAAGGAGAGCGTGTTGGGAAATCCTCAAGTCAATTCCTCTAGAGGAACGGGCCATTTTATAGGATCCCGAAATACATCAGTTATGCATTCAATTGTGAACTCCTTGTTTCTCCTACACTAGACGGTATTCAACCCAGAAAGGGAGAGTTCGGCTTGGTGGGGGCATTTTGTTGGTTTCCATCGACGCCTCCTGTGAAGACCGTCGAACTCTCGTGAAGCTATGTAACAGCAGGAGTTTCCTTTACACTTGACATAATTTTACAGGCTTCGCCAAGAATTGACGTGTAAAATCACGGGAAGCTGTGAGAGATAGAAGAACAGCGAATAGTAAATTGTGAGCGGCCACGTTACCCTCCTCATAAGCCAATCAGGCCCAGAAAGCTATGATTAAGCAGTCGTGAACTAAGGATACGAGAACGCTTGCCTAATTTGCGCCCGCAAGTAAGCCGATTTGACAAAAGGTGCTTTTCGCACAGTTCTTTCTTTTTTTTCACAGCTTCTGCAACGAAATGCTTTATTTAGCCAACGCTCCATCCCCTCGTCGTTTTTAGAAAGCATAAACATGGCTAAAGCTTGACAGTTGCAGACTGGCCCACGCATCCCCCTGCCAGCAATTCTGACGTCATCTCTGAAGCAGGCAAAAATAAAAAATAAAATTATGTTTTATGTATGTGTTTTGATGTGTTATGATGTGTGTTCAGAATTTGGAAATCACTCAATACATTAGTAAGTGAGGAGGCGAATAAATGTTTTTCAGAATTTTTGATGTTACCAGAAATAGCAGGAACTCAAAAATATCGAACGATACCCATCGATAAGCTGAACAGCTTCGAAAGGTTTCTCGGATGCAGTTCGGCGGCGGGGGGGGGGCATCTTGCATTTGCCACTTCCCATTGACCTGTCGACCCATCGAGACAGCCTTGCGAGAGTTGACTGGTTTCATCATGAAGGCTTCTTCAGATACACAAGAGTTCACAGGTTTTACCAGAGTGAGTGTTGTAAACCGGAACTAGTGAAGCTGCGGAAGTGCAAAATGCCCCCCCCCCCCCCCCCCCCCCCCCCCCCCCCCCCCCCCCCCCCCTCCCCCGTCGCCTTTATCTAAAGCACAGATCCAGCTGAGCGATTTTCGGATCGTAACAGTTCAAGCCTTAAAGCGCAAATGGAATAGCAACACACGATTAAATGGACAGGGCCTACAGGGGTCAATAATGGTTTGGCCTGAAAAAAAGAAGCTACGTGACGCCGTTTCCAACAAGGCCAGCGTATAGGCCTCACCAAGGTGCGACATGCCCACCCAAACGCCCACTCCAACCGCTCGCCTACTAATGGCCGCCCGTAACCATCGACAAAGGTACTTATGGTCGGCAGGCTGCATCGACTTTGGTACTTTTCTGGCCTTTCGTTTACGAATAGTCGATATGAAGCGCTGCTGCATGAATATATGAATACCGTATCTACCAAAACGGTTGTTGGCAGGGTGCCAGCGGGAAACTCTTCCAATCGTCTTTTCATATATTAGGGGGGGGGGGGGCAAAAAAGTCACTTTTCTTCATTGACTTTCGAGGCGCTATAAGTTACACTTTATTAAATTCTGATCGGAATTTTACCACCATATTGAAGAGCATATTAAATACTATCATGACACTCCGCCACAGCCTTCTGGACGAGCGCCATCGAGAGATTCTGGCACGCGACCGCGATGTGGTGCCTGAGATCAGCGAGATAGTCGATTTCTCCGCCACCGTAGACCACCCTATTGAACTCCGCCCGAAACCGGTAATTGAGGGGATTCAGGTCAGGTGACCTACTTGGATATCCATCTTCTTTGGGTACTCAGCCCCCTTCCATTCCAAGTGAGGCGAGTGTTTCTCCAACGCCCTTCGATTTTATGTGGTGGCACCCAATGCTGTAGTAGTACAAAATTTCCAAGAAGGTGCGGGCGACGACATGTGAGGAGGATATTCTTCACGAGTTGCTCCAACTGTAACCGCCAGCGCTCACCCTTAGTCCGGGGTCCACGAAGAAAATATTGGTCTTTCCATTCCAGGTACGTCCGGTCCATACCATCAACCCGCGCCTTGACGACTGTGGTGAAGATGATGTCCTAGACCGTGGCGGACGTTGTCGTGTTGGAGTCGATGTTGGAGGTCATCCAGATCGAGAGTACTGGTCTCCAGGTAGCTATCCATGGGTGACTCCATACTAGAAGTTTCGCAGCTGTTTGGAGGTGACATGAATTCCAAAGGTCTCTCCAGTCAGGCTGCGACTGGAGATGACTTCATATTTTGGTGTACATGAAGGTGATGGGCGAGAGCCAGCTCCTGCTTATAGAGGAACATCTTGGGTATCTTCCGCCCTGGTACTCGTATCCACGTCCTCTCTCTGGACTGCGAAAACTTTGCTGATATATGACTCGGTTGAAGTGACTCGTTTTTTTTTGCCCCCCCCCCTTGTGTACTCGCCCAATGCCGTTGTAGAACAAATTTTCTTCGGCATGTTTTCGGCGTTTTGACTTCACATTTTTAGTCATTTTCCCCATATATACCGCCCTGTCACTAGTACCCTGAACAAGTACAAATTAATCGTGCCTTTAGCCCTACGGGCACGAGCAGCCAAGTTCGAGATCTCGAAGCTGACGCTGATTGTTGCAGAATTTTCTTCACGCTATCCAAGAAAGTATTGCGTGTTTTAATGACATTCTTAGTGCTCTAACTTTTCTACGTGATTCATCAGCGACGTCTCCTATGAATTCTGAGGGATATATTAGCTTTCGCGAAAAAAAAACTGGTACGTGCATGCCTCTTTGCCAAAGAGTATGCACAAGGCCTATACGTAATCCAGGGCACACATTGCATGTGCGTTGCACCACATGAATAAAAGCCGAAATCGTGTCTCAAAGCAAAACTGGTGGAGAGAAAACAGAAGTTTTTTCCACATACCCACGCACGAATCGTCTTCATTTTCCACGTTTTTAGAATAATTTCATTATATTCATCTACACAAAAGCGGTAACGACGTCCAACAGAATGACGCAAATGCTCAAAAAAGAGATGCACAGATGCGGAGTTCACTGCTAGTGGGAACCACATGCCCACGAGGTTTGCCTTTTTTGCTGCCCGCTCGCTAGTGGTATTGTCAGCTCCACGAGTCATCGACAGGTACAAGCCACAGTATCAGATTGTGGCTAATAGGATTCACGTTGTGGATCTGTAGGGGATATTCGAGTCGTCAGTGGGAAGAAATTCTTCAAATAAGGTTTCTGTCTTCAAAATAAGGTTTCTGCTCTTAGCTGAATTTCGGAGATATGGAGAGAAGACAGCTGAGATATACTGCTGCGCTCGAACGAGAGCATGATGTGGCGCACCCTATCAAGGGGGGGCGGGGGGGTGTTGCGCGACAGCCAGCCTGTCTGTTTTCCTTTTTCCTTTTGGCCAACGACGAGACCATCATATCGTCCGTGTCAGTCGGTCGTTCTCCACCTATTAATTTCGCTTATATGCTTCAATGGCTGATGGAAAACTGAGGGCGCACCGGACCCAGCCTCACTGACACGCCCCATCATCCGCAGCGAACAAGACTATACGACCGAGACACAGGCGCCTATGTACTGCCCTGAAGAGGCCAGGAGGCTATGCTTCGCGATTCCCTGCCATACTTTCGAGTCACAAGAAGTTGAGTCGTTGAGCACGAATAGGTTAATATACCTGTGCCGGCACATGAAAGAGGCCTCGCACGCAAAGCTACAGTATCGTTGGGGTGAATCCCCTTCAGAAAGAGAGGAAAACGGACTTTCTCGTTTAGGGGGTCGTTAGTTGACATCAGCATTGCCTCCTATTCCTATGCTGTACCCTATTTCCACCTGAAAATGTGGGCGTTTACCGGCCCGCGTCATATTCCTGGGCGCTGTTTATCGACAGGGGGGCATTTTGTACTATCACTGCTTCCCTTGTTCCGGTTTGCAAATCTCACTTTAGTAAAACTTGTGAACTCTTGTAAAGCTGGAGCAGGACCGTCTAGCCACCATCCCAAAACGTGTCAACTCAAGAAAACGCTACCTAGATGGGTCGACATATCTATGGAAAGCAAAATGCCCCCGTCCATAAACAGTGCCTGCCATATTCCTGCCCTTGTGACCGACTTGGAGGTCTCAAAGTGGTAGAACCCTTATGGTTGCCGAACTTGGTTTCTTCATGCGCCCACTTACCATTTCATCCTATTAATCATGCCTTGTGTCCTTAATTTTATTATGAATTGTAAGAGGTGTACGTGGCGCATCACTGTGGAGTTTCAATCTGTTGAATTCTGGCGCTCTTTTTTCTAGCGTTAGTGTACTAACAGCGCTTAGAGATGGTGCTAGCTTCTTCTCTGTTAGCGAAATTGCACTGGCAACTCTGCCTGCACTTCAGGAGTTAATAAAGGCTGTTGGAGAAGTCTTCATTTCTTGCAGACACGTCTACATAGCTGTCTGGAACGGGGCTTTTTCCATGTCTAGCCATACAAAGATTGATAGTTTCGAAGAAGAAGCACTGAATGGAAACCCTACAGAAGAATTTGACTGACATAATTACTTTAATGATAGTGTAGCGGGTGCACGCGACGGTTCCTTGCCCGAGCTGATGTTTTAGTTGCCACAGGCTTTCTGAAGTTCTTTCTGGATATAGAGCGTAGGGACGAGGGGCGCAGTAACCATGTGCAGGTGTAACTTCTTAATTTGTTCCTCTTTTCTGCCTCTTTTTGAATGGAATCAGGATAGATTTTGGCTGGAAATTTGGGGCTAGTTCGGCGACGGGGGGGGGGGGTCGCTTTGCACCTTTGCTAATTCTCATTGACGCGTCGAGCTATCTAGGGTACCACTTTGTGTGTTACAAGGTCGTTGACAGGTTTCACCATGGTAGCTCGACAAGCTTGCTCAGCTTCACAAGTGTCACAGGTTTCACGCGTGAAAACAGGAAGTGGGTATGTGACAAGAGAATCGTAATTCGCCACCCTAGCAGGCGTCGCGTGCGACATCGCTCCCGCTTATGACGACAACTTCAGGCGGTATTGGTCGAGAGTAGGCAGTGTATGATCAAAAATAGACATAAATGTCTTACAATAGTCCGTTTGTCTATATGAAATCCGATGCCTCTAATGAAAAAGTAGTTGCAAATTGGTAGGGAGACGTCGCGCCACTGCCACGCGCGCGACAAAGGGCAATTTAGGGTTCTTCTCCAGTGGACACAGCGTAATGCAAAAGCCACGTCGTCAAGCTCGCCGAAATTTGTCCCCTGCGTAGGATTCGGCCGAAACTTAACCTTTGAGACGCGCTTTTATACCTCTGAAATACAGTGACATCATCCAGAATAATTGAGCTAGGTTAAAGGTTGTTGGCACGATGATTTGGTGCTTGGCCCTAAAATGCTAGTTTTTAGGGCGCTCTATAGGCGGGGAGTGTCGAAAGAACGGAATAACTGGTCAGAATCTGCGAGGAAAGCTATCCTCCGTTCCCAATTGGGTTTCCAAAATCGATTTTGGAACGAGTTTCCCGTATAGGGCAACTTGCCACCGCTACAGAATGTTACTGTACTCATAATATCTATGCGCATGACGGACCGCTTCATGACCGATCATTTCGATTCATAGGTTGCTTAGCAATGAATTGATTAGAGTCGCTAGACGGTCGATCCAATATTGTGGGCGTGCGGGCGTGGCGGGCGTGGCGGACGTTTGGGTCGGAATGTTGTGGCTTGATAGGGCCCTTATAAGGGCACCTCCCTTGGAAAAGGCATTATGCAGCGCCTGCTCAGGGTCGCGGAATTCCGTCCTGCCAGGCGTATTAATCCTACTCGTCTGAAAGGATTTATCCGTGCCTACTTGCACTTTACACTAGTTGAGCTCGAAGCTGCGTCGTATGTGATACTGTGACACGTTCGTCAATTAGCAGGGTGGCGCGGTCTGGAGACGAAAGGCGCGGCGATGGGCAGGCTTTGCACTCCACAAGGGGTGCGGTTCGTACACATCTACTTCGCTGCGAACGGTTGGGGCGTGGTCACGCCAGTATTGGAGTATTGTGCACCTCTCTGGGCTGTTCTCTGCCTTCTTGCTGAAACGGGCATGCGACGAAAAGCAGTAGAAAACAAGCAATGCTAAAGTATGATACAGTATTGTCATTTGCTCGCTTGAACAACTCGTGGAGAACGAGTTTGGCACCGCGCCAAACGCAGCCGCACGAACACGCCCAACCGTCCGCAATGAATTACACTTTAATACAGTAGTAATATTATGCGGAAATGATGTGAGATAGCCAATTAATGACTAAATGATGGTCTACAAGCCACAGAAAAAAACGTCTCTTCAAGTATAGAAACAGCATCCAATACGAACCAACGGATGCAATTAGGTGACCGCTGGCTTGTGGGTTTGCCGGCGGTCCCAAGGAGGAACCTTTGGTTGCTTCAGTGATAACCGATATCGCCTACCCTCGTCGTTTGAGTCAGATTCTAGGAGAACGCTACTGTTCATTTGTCTGCTTCATCGATCATCAGCAAGGATCTGAGGCAAAGCTCGTCTGGGAGCGTCGGACATCAACATTCTCTTGAAATCGCTTAAATCTCATTTCAAGCAATCCTTGAAGGCATTGTTCCTTGGCCATGTACTTCGTAAATGAACTTCTATCTCTTTAGGGGCTGAAAAGAGTGCAAAAGGGGTGGGTTGGGGAATCGAGAATTTCTTTTTGGCGACCTGACTCACCATTTTGATAAATTAAAACTGAACGAAATTTGAGTGGTCGTCGAAATCATGCATATTTTAATAGAGGACTAGAATTAATAGAGAACTAGAAATTTTCTTATCAGATGATGTCTGACATATTATCCGATCAAATCAACTTTCGCCACAAATGGTCTGTTTATTTATTTACCTGTTTATTTATTAACGAGGGCCGTTCAAAGTATTCTCGGTATCGGGGGGGGGAGGTTATTTAACAGTGAGGCAATAGGTAATAATTCAATAGACAACGACACTCCCTGAGGGTCGTTGTCTATTGAATTATTACCCTGAGGGTATAAATACAAAATTTCATTATAGTTATCATCAGTGCTATTCTAGTTATCCTTGGTGAAAGAAGACCAGAATGACTGATGCGACAATGCTGAGAAAATGATCAGTGATCAAAAAAATTGAGAAAAATGAAAACAAATTAGAGTAAGGCCTGAATTGAGTGCAAAAGGGTAGGTTAGGGGATCGAAAATTTCTTTTTGTCACCCCGACCTGACTCACCATTTCGATAAATCAAAAGTTTAAATTAATTAATTAATTAATTAAAAGTTCTATGCAGTTTTGAAAAACGTTGTAACAACATATATAAATTAGAGTAAATGAAAAGAAAATGGGGGAAGTGTTTTTCTGACGATGAAAAGCTACGGCAATTAACGCGCATTCTGGGAACAAGGATGAAAAACATATTTTTAGAGGGTCGCGAAAAGTTAGTTTCCCGAGCAAACAAGTGTATTGAGGTTATGGGGGACTACATTGAAAAATAAATTTTATTCAGAATTACCTGCCTTTTGCTTCAGACCTACCCCTAGAACACACTGAACATCCTTCGTACATATCATACACGCATAAGGGTGCTACAGTGTAACCAATATACGTCGGGTTAGGCCATTACCTCTGACTTAACCCGATTCTGGTCGACGTCGGGTAATAATACTGCGCCGGAAAATATTTCTGGTCAATCCTACCCCAAGGGAAGTTTTCGAAAAACTGAGCTCAAGTTTTGAAGAGAGGAGCAGTGAGGTAAATATTGGTTACTATATGGGCATCTTCCAGTCACCTGATATGCTGTCATATGCGAAACCCTCTAAAAAATTCCTAATTAAATAACAAGGGATGAGCATGGCGCTGAGCCTAAGCAAAAATGTTTCCTCTGCTGGATGAGCCATGCATTTGACCAGGTTTAAAGAAGGGTTTCTTTTGACAGAGCTTGGAGCGCAATTCAAATTACAATCAGTGGGTCAATCCGGTGCTATCGTAGAAGGGGTGGAGTGCCACTCACCAGCGCCTCCGTGTCCCTTCCTCTAAGGCTCGAGCTTAGGTGTAGTCGCGCTCTGAGCCTAACTAACAGGTCTCATTTTGGCGAAACCTGTAAACTATTGTGAAGCTGCGGAATAGCACAACTGACCAACTATGGTTACAAGAGTTTGCAGGTTCTCGCGAGGTGACCTGTACAGACCTGAACTGCGCCAATTGCACCCCCCCCCTTCTCCCCCCCCCAAACCGAACTACGCCGAGATTTGCAATTGATTTAAAGCATTATAGGTCATTCTGAGGAAAGGACACAGGAAGCGACCAAGTGCTTCCACCCCTCCCAATTATGTTAGCGCCGTCAATCCTTCCAGATACTGCATAACGAAATCGGAAAGCCAACACATGATTCAATTTGCTAAGTGGGGATCGAATTAGAAGATATAAATCGTTTCTGCGGGAACCTGCAAGGTATGTGGGATTATAGATTTGCTGTGGCATATGTATCCATAAGCCCGATGTATGGTTAAGCGCCAGGGATGCGGATCAAACAGCACAACGATCATGCAGAGTTAATTACTTTGGAAGCCAAGGATGGAGAAACGTAGGAAGTCTGTGAACAGAAAAGGTATAGTATGATTGAAAAATTGCTAAGAGTCGGCAACAAACTGGCGCTGTTCGGCTTGGAATGCATTTCGCAGGGTATTTTTGGTGGTACGTCTCAAATAGCAGGTGTCTTTTCCGGTAAGACCTGTAACTCCAGTGAAGCTGTGAAATGGTGCTGAACTACTTTGGCCACAAGATTCTACAGTTCTTCGAAAGGTGACCTATACAAGTTCAGTTAAATGCCACTTGGTGTCCCCAGCGAGCCTAAGGCTGCGTTTATACTTTGCGGCAGCGTAGCGTAGCGTAGCGCTTCCAGCGTACGCCAGCGGCAGTGCCGGGGAGAGGATGCATATCGATCTAGCGTTCCCAGCGTCACCAGCGTACGCTAGCGTTCGCCAGCGTCACCAGCG
>MU943609.1:0-14415 GCA_036418165.1 Cooperia oncophora | reverse complement strand
GTATTGTGTGAGCACAGGGCCAGGAGACATTAAGGGTAGGAAAGAGAAACAGAAGGCAACATAGCGACATAGCGTGAAGGGGAATGGTGAAGGTGGAGAACACATATGAGGGCGGAGACTGCTTATTGTGACAAAGCCTTGGCATTTTATCAAGTAGTTTCAAGCCGTGTTGGGGTGCACTTTCTTCGATTGCGGACAGCGCATGTGCGGGACGGGGCATCTGCACTTTGGGTAATCGCGAACTGGTAGGTAGATCATGGATGCTGATAAAATGCAACGAGATTCCAAATTCCCAAGATTTTCTGATGCGAATACCACCTTTCCAATCCCCCACATACCTACCTTCTTTCCAAGTTTTGCTAAATTATCCAAGTTTTCTGCAGTTTTTTTTCCGAGAGATCCTCCACTCCCCCTCCCTCGAAAAAAAACTACCGTACAGCGGGGCCGAATATGTAGCGCACATGAGATAGGAAAAATCGAGAAAAGTGCAAAACGAAAACATTTTACTTGAACACAATTACGCCCCCCCCCCTCTTCCTCCGGCGGCCATACAAGCCCCCTCGGTGGGGATCCCCAACGTAGGACGTGCCCTAGCTCTGTCTACCCACAAAAATAAACGCCTGGGCTTCTCGAATTACTTGACACCTATTTGTTATTCTTGGCTGAGAAAGAAGCAGGTGTCAGTCGGCTCTGACGAGAGAATGAACGTGACAGTAGAAGAAGGTTGTTAGGCACGCGTCCAATCAACGGCCAATAGAATGTCTACTGAGGAACTTGCCTTCTTCTTTTCAAAGAGTCCAATCCACTCCTCCCCTCGGTTGGATCGATGCTATTAAAAAGAAAATTGCACTTGCCAAGTTATAACTGCGACTCAGTTCTAGGGAGAATTCTTGGCTACTGTGACCAGGGCCGTCTTTGGGGATCCCTGAGAGGGGCAGGGGTCGTATTTGGTCGGCAGGGAAAGAGGGGATCACAATCGGCCAAAAAAAGTTTTGATAGTAGATTTTCCTGTTTAATGCGTGCCATCTACATCGTTGAAAAATCACAAGTTGGAGGAAAGCGTATTATTCTTTGAAAGAACTTTTTCGAGTCGCGAAAAGAAGTTTTCCGTTCGAATTCTTAGGGTTTTTCCCGTTTCCTGTGTGTGCTCCGCATCGTCGAAACGACCCCTTCCTCCCTGAAGCCAGCTTCTTTTCTGGGGGGGGGGAGCAGAAAAACCCTTGGAAAACAGGGAACAAGTTGGGTAAAATGAGGAAGATGGTAGGCAGGAGAGGAGGGGGGGGGGGGTGCCGTGTTTTCCAAAAATTTTCCCTAGTGGCAGAACCTGCCCTGACTGCGATTCGCCAGTCAAATTCTAGTCACTTAGTCATTACAGCAATGTCGCGACTCAACCCTACAGATGAATAGTTCTGAAGGCAGTATGTTCTGAAGGCAGTATGATGACGTCACGAGCATGAGGGATTGTGCCATTGTGGGCTGACTGGCAGGATCCGTGTGAGACGCCTCAACGAACGTTGAGCAACCACAAATCGCATTACTCTAGTCGAGCATTAGACACTTGAGCTGCAACATTACCATGAAATCTATACGATGACGGCCGAGTGCCCTGACACCCTGCCACCTTTGGTCTTTCTATGCAGGTGTGCTGAATATGAACGTCATAACGTGGGCTACAAATCCCTAAAGGGCTAGCAGGGCTAATGAAACACTCTGGGAATATTAGAGTTCTCGAGTTCTCTTATTGTGTTTCGGCCGCAGTTTTTGTTGCCCAACGTGATACGAGGTAACTGAGTTATTAGCAAAGTGGTTGGTGCCGCTGGGACCCGAAATGGAGCTCCCAATATTCGCCTAGTAAGTGAGCAGCAGGGCATACGACCCCCCCCCTTTGGAAATTTGCTCCTGTGGTACGAAATCCCTCTCCCTAGCGACCAACTGCGACCTGCACGCTGAACATCCCTACATACGACGTGTGCACGACTGAAGCATTCAACGATGATTGATTCTTTCTGGGATGCGCCATGCATCCTACTTTGGTTCAAAATCATAATTGTGCGCAATTTGGCCTATATAATGAATTCAGGGGACAGGCTGATGTAGAAATCATTGATTTAGTCTGTCTAGGTGTTTCTAGCGCTGAGGCATTGGACCGTGGCGGTGTAAACAACCCAGAAAAGCGTACGTTGGGGTTGCCCAGCAAGCGAGGTGGGGCGGGGGGGGGGGGAAGGGACTGGTATGCTTTGAAGAAAAATATTCTCGTTAGTGGACGTTTTCGGTTTTTCTTTTCCCGAATTGCGGACATAACTCGACGCCTACTCCCTCGACTGATTGAATTTGAAATAAGTGAAGCAGTGGTTTGAAAAAAAGTCTGAAAAAGTGGTAGTAAGTTGGGAGGGGTTGGAAGAATTCAAGAGGATGGCAGTTGGATGTTGGAGTGGGGAGACAAAGATCATCCGAGGAGGAAAAATTTGAGGGTAATCTTACCAGGGGAGGGGGATTCTGAGTGGGTGGGTGTGATTTTGCAAAATCTTTGCTCTGTGAGGCGATGGCTAATGCCTCTGGAACTCCGTAAACTGAAAAGAAGTACTCTCCAAGCGAGCGATATTGCAGAAAACTCTGCCTCACTTCGTCGTAAAAAAATAATGAAGGGGCGGGGAAAGAGTACTTCCCAATGACACTTGGCGTGACACGATCACAACCCTAATTTAATTGGCCAGCGAGTGTCTCCAAGAACTGGGAAATAGTGACTCATTGAAATCTGTACTGCTTAAAGGCAGCGCCCGCGTTCATTTGATGTTCCAACGCCCTCTTTAGTAACGTAGCTTTGTCGACAAGGGTGGGGGACGCACTAATTTCGCAGCTCAAAAATACGAGTGGATGGCTCCACCCGCTTCTAAGGAGGATACCGCCTCGCCCACCCGGCTGTCATAACTGCTTTGGCTTAGCCTTCAAAGGTTGAGCTCCAGTAGTGGGGAAAAAGCAGGAAAAAAAAAATCATGGAAAACGCTCTCTATAGGACCCTATGCTGGCCAGGTGGGCGGAGCGGCCGACTCTTCACTAGCGAACGGCGCTATCCTCTCTCCTTTTTGAGATGCAAAACTAGCACATACTGCATCCTCATAGGGAGGGCTATGATATCCAGGGAGGGCGCGGTAACATCAAACGAACGTGGGTGCTGCCTTAAAGGGCAATGCTGCTCTCTGTTAAACGAACCACGAGGAAGCTACTGTATGTTATGTGACAGGTGCGGTATCTTCGATGCTGTGTAGAAGTCCACGCCAGACGTTAGAGTCTGTCGGTCTCACCCGTAAAGTTGTTAGAGCGCATGCGTCCGGAGGAGGCATAGTTAGTCTGCAGTAGAGTATTCTGGTCACTGGAGGGAGGGGGTGAGTCGTACTTGCTCTGAAAAGATCTTGTTGATAGCTGGTTTTTTCCTGCACGCATACTTTCTACGGCGAACCCCTTCTCATTCACCTCTCCTTTCCCGCTCAGTGGTAGTTTTTCGGGAAAGCACGAATCGTCTGGATTGCCGGGAGAAAGTGATAGGAGTCGGGGAAACATACGACGATGGTAGGGAGGATAGGAAAAGGGATAGCATATTCCGGAAATTCCCTCCCGCTGCAAAAAAGGCCTCGGGTGCTGATCCCTAAGTGAATAAGTGAACGAAAACAACTCGTTTTGATGATCCATAAAGATCGCTGCGATAAGTGATCTCCCTGATTGAAGGAGGGTCTCAAAGAGAACAGCCGGAAAACGAAGCAATGTCAAGTGAATGCACAACGTCGTTCATAAAATTAGGTTTCCTAGGTATACCAAACTCAAGGGGTGGGAGCGGGAGGCGGGAAAAGCATACAGCTACTCCTAATGAGAGTCATAGACTAAAAGTCGTTCTCAAGTAGAATTGGGAGTGAAAGGCAAAAGTGCTTCCATGGAATGACAGACATTTAATGAGCTGCGGACGACTGAGGAAACGATGACTAGAGAGAGCATTAATTAATTCCCATAGTGATAAATGGGATAAAAGCCAGTGCAGTGTGACTTTATACCTACTAGGCGAGAAGGTTTTGTGATGCAAACAATCCTTTTGCCATCAGTTCTGCAAAAGTCGCTACAAATTCAGAGCAAAACGACTCCCACTGGGATATTCATAGGAAGAATAACCGCAGTGGGGCGGAGTTCGCAGAAAATTTCGCTCCATCGTGGAAATAAAGGAAGCAATTTCCGATTCTGGCGAAACTTGTGGGATCCCGCTTGTTTTTGACATTTCAGCGGACTCGCATACATGGCTTAATTTGGAAGGAGCTATGTTCATCACAGTGGCACTAGCAGTCGGACAGACTCCAGCAGGGTACAGTATGTGTGAAAGTGAAAGTAGCTGTGTGAAGCAAATGGGGGAGTCGTTTTTGGCCGCTGGATAGCGGAGGGGGTTGTTGCTCTGGTCCCGCTGTTCGGGAGAGAGGGGGGGTCGTATGTGCTTGTGAGAGAAATTTGCCTCGTTGGGAAAATTTTCCCCCGGTTGTTGAGTTTTCGCAGTTTTTCCCGTTTCACACTGGTTGTAGCCGCCCCCATCCCCACTAAACAAAAAATCTGGATGAAAAACTGGAAAATGTGGGAAATTTCTGAAAAACTGGTAGGAAGCTGGGAACTTGTGGGAAAGTATTAGGTTGTTCGGAAAGGAATGCGCGTTTGAGTGTAAAAAAATTTTTATTATAAAAACGAAATTAAACAAGGTCAATCTAAAAGATAATCTCCATTACTAGCAATGACTTGTTGCCAACTGTACGTGTGTCGTTAGGTCGCCGGAGAGGAAATGGTAAGTCAAATGAAGAGGCCTCTTTCTGCGAGTTTCTCGCCGAGTGTGTGTCGCTCTGTTCCGACCGCTGCCCCTGTGAGCCGAGTGGGTCATTAGGTCCACCCAAGTGCGTCGTTAGGACTTGCTTGAAGTCTTACCACATACAAGCTCGCATTCGAAATTTTTGGTCGAGCATTTTCTAAACTTTTTTCTCTAAAAAAACAAGGTAGACATAGAAAAAATATATCAAAAGATGCGCAATAAAAACCTCTCTCTAATGGACAAAACTGTTTTGAAAAATCTCCTATAGTAGAAGAGAAATAAATAGACAAAGTCAACGCGCATTCCTTTCCGAACAACCTAATAGTAGGTAGGTGCTGGGAAAGGGAACGGGGAGGTCGTACCGAGACCCCCTCTCAGGTTGGTGTGGTACCGAGACCCTCTTTCGGGAATGGGGTCGTACTGACACCACCATTCCACATCACGATGCTGTATCGCCTGGGCAGGAAACTTGGGATGAGATGCCGCGAAAATAACAAGATTAAGCAGCTGCTCTTGGGTGGTTTGCAGCTTTCTAAAGGGTCTCCGTCCCACAACGTTGTGGTTTCTTCGCTTATTTTGCTTCAACTGTGAATTGCGACCGCCACCTAACAGATCAAATAGGCAGCCAGACTTTGTGAAAATTTTTTTGATTGATAATTTTCTCGGTTTTGCCGTTTCAGCATCACTACATACCCACCCCCCCCTTGGAGTCAAGAGCTAGCTGATGCTGTTACTCACGTTATGACTATGGTAACCTTCTCCTTCTAACGCCCTTTATCAAATCTTATCAGCCGCTCACAGTTCTTGGGACCCACTGATATTGATATTGATATTCTTGGCCCATACCCTTTATGGGGGAGCCGCCCAATCAAATCCCGGTTTTAGCTACCAGAAATAGTTACTTATACAGTATTTCTGCGACGCAGGCAGCTTGAGGGGGGAAGGTAGTGGTTAATGGTGGTATATGTAGCGACAATGGAACGCGAAAAACCGAAAAACGTCAACAACGAGACATATGTTGGCGACTCAAAAAAATATTCAATTAAGGTCTTCAGGGAACAGGTACGAACCCCTGCCCCTTCCCAATTGGTTCTCCTAAAGGTGTTATACTATGATTCTGGCCTATTAATAAAAATAGCACATCCATTGGAAATGAGAAAGGAAACCCTTTGACTTTGGAAGGCAAAGCTCGCGATCATTCGCCAAATAACAGATAATCGGATTAGTCAGTCGATATGACCACTAAAGTGCTGAGTACAATCGACTAGTGAAGTAAAAAAAGCAGAAAACATGCGACTGTCCAAATAGAAGTCCACTCTCGATCGCGTATTGTACTTAGTGCCGAATGAACTCCATCTCCCACACTACGCCCTCATCTGCACAGCTGTTTCCCCGATAAGAAGTCTACGACCGTACAAGTGACGATTTTCATGCTTTTTCGTCCGGGAGTTTCGCTTCTTCCTGAAAGGCGGGCCTTCTCGGCGGATCCATCGAAAAAAGAAGGCGTCAACTACATAGCGTTCATAAGCGTTCTGCCCGTCCGATTCTTTGCGGCGCTCAGGGCACATGTAACGGAAAGCTTCTCCCTCCTTACTTTTTTCTACCCTCCTTCCTTGCTTGTTCTTCCTTTCGCTCTGGCTGATCCGCTCTGCCTTTACCTTGCCCATCACTGCTTGAACTGGTAGTGCCCCTGGTGAAATATAGGACCCTCGCAGCGAGAGATACGTCTGGTTGCAGACTGCCAGCCGTAACCGATTTTTTGGACAGGAAACGCGGTAGCAAGGTTGTTCGTTGCGGACCACATTACCCTCCCAGCGCCATATTTTCAATTTCTTTACCTGATCGCAGACCGTGATTTAATATTATTGCGCTTGGCTTTTCTACTGAAGTTAACATGGCTTATCTGATAGCAGACGGATGCTGTAGAGCGCATAATTAAGAGGAATTTACTTGCTGCCTTCTGCCCCTCCCCCCACGTTCCAGTCCTGATTGAAGACGAATCACAGAAGCATTGTGGCTACGGAGCTTTTCACCTAAATAGCCATCAATAATGGAGGTCCATGGTGACAAGAAAATTGCCCGTCATTCGATTTAGCCATTTTTGATTAGCGCACGTGATATTCAGTGAGCCTCCAGAGGCCGTCTCTCAGGCACATTAGAAGAGTACCTGAGAATGTCTCGGAAGCGCGCGAATTGGGAAATTGGCAAGCTCGTATTCTTATATTAGAAATTCAGAAATATCCAGCAGTTCTTTAGTAGGCATTTTTTAGAGCTGCTTATTAAATTTATTCGGCATCCAGCAGTTCTTTAGTAGGCATTTTTTAGAGCCGCTTAGAGATTCAGTACCGCCATGTTCCTCAGGAGGGGGAACTGATATTTGAAACAAACTAGTTTTACTGGGGGCGGGGGGGGGGCATTCCACGCTTCCGCTGTATGAGTAGGAATGATGAAAAAATTCCTTTAAATTCATTAAATTCCGGCCTACATTCGAGACTTCTGGAGGAAGTGATAAATAGAGCTATTTATCAATTTATTGGGCCAAAATACATGTGGGACAAGACTGGTATTGGATCGAAGGCCAAAAAGAAAAAAAAGGAGAAAAAACGAAAAGAGAAAATTCTGCATAGAACATTGAAATAAGGAAAAAGATCAAGCCTCTGCCCATAAATGAGCATTCTTATGCTTGACAGGAAATTGGATATGTCTGAGAAATCCTTCAACTGTCAAGAAGAGAGGGAGTGGCAAAGACAAAAGGCGCTAAGTTTTTGGGAATCCAAGCTGTTTTGGGGCAGGGTCAAGCGAAATGCTTTTAGAGAGGAGTATAGCGCGTTTTGGTGCACCCTGAACACCTTTCGGAGCTGGTCGGCTCAGTGGGGGCGTTGTGGTGGTTCTCATTTTGGATCGATGGAGGGACCTGTAAACTCTTGTTAAGCTATGCAATAGACCCAGCCACGTCCACATTTAGCAAGAGTCTACAGGTCTCACCAAGGTAACAAGTGTAGATTGAGAGCAATTAATAAGAGAAGCTAGCAGACTGCTGCCCCCTCTTCATCTATACAGTATGCATCAGCCCGTACTGTCTTTGTTGAACTACCCATAGTTAGAGGGGCAAGACTTTAGCAAACAGCTAGGGAGCGTAATCATTTGGCTGCAAGTTCATCAGAAATTTCCCTCTTATTATGTCGCCAAAGTAAAGAAAAAGTACAATAGATGTCTAGAAAGTGGCGAATTCGACGTCTTGGTCAATTGTTTTCATTCACGCTATTTCGTCGAATTTTCTAGGGCCTTCCCTCGGTCAACTCACTCAAATGCTGCATCAGAACAGGAGATTTTCAAAGTATTCTTGATTTTGTTTTGATCAATGGTTGGATTGCACCTCCCTCCCTCACTGCACGTGTGCTCAGATCCGGCTGAGCAGGTGAAGGAAGCAGAGGGAGCAAAGGGTGGGTACGTCCTCCACTCCTCACCGTGCCCCCGCATGAGCACACGTCCAGCTGCCACGCGAGCAGCTCGTGCAATGGCTCGGAGTGTACCGAATGGTTGTCTTATATAGCGGAGGCTGTTATCACTACTTCCGCACCGGATCGGTTACCTGTTTGCCTAGCGGCCGTAGGCCGCACGTTTGTCGCACCGCTGGCGGCGCGGGGCATTTTCGGCTTTTCATAGATGTGCCGACCCATCTAGGTAGCCTTTTCTCGAGTTGACACGTTTTAGGATGGTGGCTAGACGATCTTACTCCAGCTTCACAGGCGTTCACAAGTTTTACCATGGTGAGATTCGTAAACCGGAACTAGGGAAGCAATGTTAGTACAAAATGCCCCCCCCCGTCGCTAAACAGCGCCGCGACCGTATTCTCCTCCCATTAAGGCAGCGTTCAGACTTCGCGACGGCAGCGCTTCGGGCTTCGTCGCGCGTTCGACGCGATCGATGCAGTTGAAAGCATGCGCATCAATCGTCGGATCGCGCGACTGAAGCGCTGCCGTCATGAAGTCTGAACGCTGCCCAACGTGTGCGAAGCCGTGAAGCATTTTGCGGACGGACAGACATGCAAACCTACATACTTACATACATACATACATACCGACAAACCGACACACAAAGTTGCTGCTTTATAGAATAGAAGGATACTCATCAAGGTTATAGGATCATTCGATCAGGGCGAAACTCTAATGACATCAAATCCGCAAGGCTCTCATTATATGGGGAGGCCCTACCCGCGCTGCAAAAAAAACCCCGCCCACTCACTGGTTATTCGGGTGTGCACGATATTTTGGGAAATATCACTTAGCTTATTGACATTATTAAGATCTACTAGGATTAACAAAGACATTAACATGATTATATTGTGCAAGCATGCAGCATAGATATTTCAAGCGCTATTACGTACTTCCTGACCTTAAGATAATCTCTTGAACCATGAGCAGAAATGTCGAGATTATGCTGAATAATCGCGACATTTCTACTGGCACAAAGGGCTGATCGCGACACGTCGCGTTCATACTGGGAAAGCTGATTACGAGACATCTTGGAAATACTCCGAATGATCCTTGCGAAATCCTGTGTGCTCCACCCACAGCCAGAGGAGAACAACTGACAAAGCATCAAAGTAATAAATAAAAAATAATGAAAATATGGTGAGCCGCATAAGGGGGTTCCTCCAGGGGGTAAGTTCCGAGGTAGGTGAGCCAGTTATGATTAGTGAAAAACTGGAATGTCTGAAGTCACACCCGATTGACCAAAGAATAATGCCAATGGACGAAGAGAGTCATTGGGAGGACCACGAAAATTGACACGATTGAAGGGACTCAGTTCTTGTTCGTACCAGGAGAGATGCTCGCTCACGCAGAAGCCTGCATATGTAGGACTTAGTTGCTACCCTGGCTGAGGGTAGCAGTTGGTTAAGAGAAGAAAAAGGTTCTCACTTGTGGTTCCGATGGCGCGGATTTGGAGAGGAACCGATATCGATGTAGACGACTATGAATCGACTGTGTTCGGAGGAATCTCAGGGTCCTGCAGATCTGAGGTGTAACTGGCCCCAGACACTGCTACAGGGTTCAGCACGGGGATAGGTGGACGGTACAACCCGTTCTCCCCTCTTCATCAAAACCCCTCGTCTGATACGATCCTCTCTATCAATCTACCGCGCTCTTACCGAATTTTCCCGAGAGTTTGGGTTGGAGGTGGCTACCAGCTTCAGGGGAGGGGAGATTCAGCTCCGATCAGCTATAAGAAAAGTAAGACGATTGCTATTTCAAGGAAAGAAACAAACTGCTGAAACCGCTAACAGTTCAAGGTTGTGAATTTAGAAGCGCATTTTTCAAGGCCAAATACTGGGGCGCTTGGGGTGAATTGTGACTCATCCCCTCCCCAAAAAAGGTGTGTGTATTTCTTTCACACTTCCGTGTCACTACGTTAGGTTTTAATTCTCACTGAGATGTCGCTAGGAGCGCCTAGAGTTGAGTCTGCCATCTCGCCCATCTTCTCGTTCCCTCATCCACTGTCTCTGCTCTCTCGCCCATGCAGCAGTATATCACCTCTCCGGATGCTCTTCCAATGATTTGTCCTTGTTTGGAGTGTTTTCTACGATTTGGCCCTGCCCCTTCTGGTAATGGTTAGGCATGTATTGAGTCATATTTTGATACCATTATCGCTTGGCCTAAAACTGCATGACCCCCGAACCAAACACCTTCACCACATTTGACCCGGCGTGAAGTGAGCACTCCGGACAGTTTCGTGCCAAACGGTGCTATGCTAGCAAGGAAACACAGCAAGATCCTTCCCTTTGCTAGGAATCAACCTTAGCAGAGAAAGGGATATTCTCTCTGTCACCCTCATTCGCTTGGCCACCCCGCGCAGATGTGATATTCGCGTTCACCTGGTCAAACCATGGGTCAAGCGCTCTCTACTGTGACCACTAAAGATACCCTGCAAACGATAGAGCAGGTGACGGTACATGGATTGGAGCCTTGCCAAGGCGGGTTTTTCGATCAGTGATTCCATCATGAGTCCGCAGGTGGCAAGGACTGTTCTAACTGCGATCGAACTCATGCCCCCTCGCACGCTGTATCATTTGCAGGGATCATATCTAGCCAGGCAAATAAAATATTGGTATTCATGAGGTTGCATTACCCCTGGAAAAAACTTCCAGACAACTCAAAGTTCTTACCGGCCCTCGAAAATTGGGAAAGTAAAGTGTATAGTGCCAAGTACTTCTTATAGTGTAATAAATGTTCTGCAAAATATCAAATAATATAAAACTCAAAACCTCCGGTAACAGCTATAACCTCCATAAACAGGGTACAACATCGTGATGTGTGAGATGATGGTGTCGATACGACCTCCCCCCCCCCCCTCCGGCCCTCTGTTCCTCCTGTTCCTCCCTCATCGAATCGAACTGTCGAGCGGGGAGGGGGGAACAACGGGGAAAAATTTTTCCCAATACGGAATTTCTCTCAAATCCCCATACGACCCCTCCCCCCTCTCCCAATACGACAAATACGACCTCCCTCTCCAGCGGAAAAGAACGACCCCCCCCTATGTGTTTTACACAACGATGCTGTACCCTGTCCATAAATTTAAGGCTCAAATTGTATTTTTATGAAAAATCAGTAACTATACAAGGATAGGCGTACCCGAGTTCAGGTGAAGATTCCATGTGTCGAACGAGCTTCTCGCCACGCACACGATTACCGATAGGCGGACGTGGGAGAGAAGTGTGGCATGCAGCAGCGAGAAAGGGCGGCGTCATTGTCGTCGCCGTCGTCGTCGTCGTCGTCGCTGTCGTGGTCGACGTCACCGTCGGAAGCGATGGTGCCGCTTGAGATGTCGCCGCTTAAAAGAGGTGAAAAGAAATTTTATTAAGCCGCAGAGCTGTTACACAATAGGCTGAAAAGCTCGATGATGTGTTCGATGAGGTGGGATCCGAGAAATTACGTTTTGCAGGAACATCTTCTATGTTCCCTTTTTCGGAACACTCCAAGTAATTATTACCATCTTGGATGTTCCGCCGGTCCACCCAGACCAAGACGCCGCAATTAATCAAATTCCGTGGCAGAGGGCACATAAAGATCTCTCAACTGGCAATGGACAACAATCTAAGCAAGTGTGCAGGGTAAGTTCGGGAGGAAGCTAGGCCTTCCAGCAGAAGCGTGCGGGGAGCGTTTTGTGGCAAAAGATGATTTTGAAGCAGGGTACAGCATCGTTGCGCGAAACCCATCGGGGTCACACGTGGCCGAAAACGAGGGGGGGGGTCGCAAACGCAGGGTCGGTGGGCAACAAACGGTACAAAGCTGATGGAGCGGACGGAAAGTTGCAGAGGACCCGGATGTAAGGAAGACTACAAAATATTAAAACAATTGATTAGCAATATCAATAGTTAGCATGAACTCGTAAGTACGTAGATGACTAAATAATACATCTCAAACAGATTCGTGCGTATCAACTTTTCCAAACTCTAAACAATCATCAGCTTCCATGGACAAGTACACTTAAAATTAGAAGTTACACCTTTCCACCACCTCTGCGTAGAAGCGTAATGCACGGCGTACACCCAGATCAAATCGATCAATGATAACCAAATTATGCTTTGGCTCAGTTCAACGCGAAGATGTGTTTTGAAAGCATAATAAAACTCGCGAATGAGAATTCCTATGGCACAGAGGGGTCGAACTGTTAAGTGGCTCAGCATGTCGCCCAAGTGTGACCCATCTGAAATATCTTCTGAAATAGTGGGTCTTCAGGAAAACTGTAGAACCCATTGGAAAGAGGAAATATAAGGCGTCTGGTGGCATCTTCACTACTGCGAAATATTGCCTTTAAAACGTTGTTCTTGTCTGAAGCATAAAAACCCGCTCCCGAGTTACCAGTAACGGGTCAAAACGCCATGATCCAAAATATTCCACGAACTGGGGAAGATTCAGATTGCGAGTAGGTAGAAAACGCTACAGTAGAGACATTGCTTCAACATGCCGCATTCCGTTTCTTAAAGCCTCAGCTAGTATGCAAAAAGTCCGTCAATCCACAGCTAAAAGAAGCTATCCACTCCAAAAAAGCCCCTTTATTCTACCGAACAGCAGGACTGCTCGCACCGCTAATTGCCATTACGCGGGGCTCGTGCTTGGCTGACACATTTCAATGCTCTACCGTGTTTTGAACGTGACCTAAAGGCACATTCCACGTTGACTGCAGTGGTGGGAATCGAACGTAGACTTATATAGCAGCTGAGCCCCCCCCCCTTATTAAAGGCATATCTTGCCAATTACAGCTACGGTGGATTCCGCAGTCGCTTCATGTCAATCCCTTCGCTTCATATTTTACTTCGCAGATGAAGCAATAGCAGCATGAGTACGGTCGTCCATTTGTGGGCGGGCGCGGTCGGCACATTGCAGCTTAACAGGCCTTGTGAAGGTACCATCCTTGGAAAAAGGCGCTACGTAGCGCCCACTCAGGGGAGCGGAATTTTGTCAGGAGTATTAAATGCTACTCGCTTCGGACTTATCGTGCCAACTGCCTTCAACGCGCTTCTCTTCTCTTCAAGAGGCCTGGGTGAAGGGCTCACCTATGAGGGCTCAACAGTGATACGTCCCGGCCCGATTTCTCCACCCATCTGATTATCGCGGGTCTCCACCCATCTGATTATCGCGGGTACAAGGCCCTGCGATCCTGCTCTAGTGCAGTTCCGTCCGCAAATTACCGCTGGTTTTCTTCATCCGTCGACGCTATATTTCTCACGGCTCAGAAGCCGCTAAATGTTGTCAGAAACGAGGTTGAGAAGCAAGAAGGCAACTCGTCTACTGATCGAAACCGGCCATCAGGATAAGCACCCCATCGTGGGCTTTTCACCGATTCTTTCAGCTTCTCCTTCACTGCCGCACCAAGCGCTCTTCTCAACTAATTAGCATACCCAGTGCCTTAGAGATACAATAAATAAGATAATTTTGATAAACAGAGAAAAAAGCGGAGAGTGTACTCTACCGCTTTTGAAGTCATAAAATAAGTAATTACTTACAACGCGAGTTGAGCTGGGCGGTGGAAAAGTTTGAGTAAGCTTGTAACATGGCGGCGCCCGAGGGTATCCAGTTTCAGTCTTTGGCCCAAGCAATCCCATCAAATGCGCGAATTTCCGGTGAGGAACTCTGATCTGGTTGATTTGGCCACGGGTACAACCCTGGCACGTACTCATTCACAGAGATCTGCGTTCAAGTTATACAGGAGGAAAAAGCTGAGTCGGTTAGCCGGATATAGGTAAATTCTGTATCCGAGCGATAAATAGGTCGTAATTACGTACCATCTGGCGCTCGAGGCAGCGCCTGAAAAACATTGTCAGTTTCCCCAACGAAAAAAATTCGTCGCCTGCATTTCGTACCTAATGACGGCCAAGTAATAAAAGCACTGCTCAGAAATCCAACAAGGTGAGTAATACTAGGATGGGAGAAATTCTAAGGACCGCCGTCACGCGTGACACTTTGTCCGTAATTACGACCTCTCTTACCGCATGATACAGAGTTTATATGGGCACAGCAATAATCGGAATAGCAGGATTCCAGACATGTCTGCTGGAATATGTCAAAGTGCACTTTAGAAAA
>MU943605.1:0-15282 GCA_036418165.1 Cooperia oncophora | reverse complement strand
AAAAGTTCGTGACACTTTTTCAAGTCTCGTATCCTATTTTTCCGCAGCTATTTTGGAGGACAGTTACACTCCTTATCCCTGAGCCAGAGTAGGCGTGGCATTTGAACATGGCACGGAACTGGTTACTCGTGGAATATTCCAGTCTGGGACAACTGTCATCTTGTTCTGTGTTGGACAGAGACACGACAACAATTGTGTCAAGATGAAAATATCTCACCAGAAGCATAAACTCCTCCACGTTAAGTTGAAGCATGCAACCACGCCTACCCGATCTCAGGGATCTCGAGTATATGTTGTCTGTGGGAAAGAGTGTTAAGTGATCATCCCACAGTTACTTTACCGTTCCTTGGCAGCGCCGCTCTCATATGCAAAACGGCAGATGAAATCATAGTTTTTGGCACACTTCGCTATATGAATTACCACCAAGTCACAAGCTGGTTGGAGCCATTCACAGCATTGGCGCAAGTTAGGCTTTGATGCTACCACTGTGGCGTCTGATGGCAAGACCGGCTTTCTTTAAGTGACTTCTTTTGAGAGAAGAACCTCGTCTTGAATTTGCCTTCTGCGTTCTTGATAAAACCAATCCGTACAAGTCAACTGGCTATCCTAGTCCTTACACTTGACTGTCCCAAAAGCGGAAGTGGCAGGGTAGTCACTCCTCCAAAAAAGTGCTGAAATTCAGTCAAATCTTTTTTCGCGATTTAACCGTTACTCAAGGGGAAGGGCATGTGGATACTGTCTACAACTTCTCCCCGGCTTCTGCCATACACACTGGTTGAACAACGACGGTGACGACTGTGGATAAGGAGTGTTTCTAGGTGAACGACCCCTGAAAGCCCCCAGTGCTGGATCCTTCAGGGAGGTAGAACCGGTTGTGCAATCCCATCAATGCAGTAGGAAGGTGATACTGTGCGTGTGGTGAACCATTCATGGTCCGCAGGGAGTTTCTTCCTCTGCACGCCGTGGTTACCAGAGTATTTTTGCAATTAACTGCAAGGGGAGGATGAGGATCCTCATCATTAGGTCCCACAACCCAGCAATGTTTGAATACACCACAGTTCAGGGTACACATTTTGAAAATTACACTGCTCGGAGATCGTGAATCTTAGTTTGCAATTCCAGCAATAGTCATCGTGTAGCCTGAACTTAGCTCTTTCTGACTGCCATCTAAACTAATCCCTCAGCGAGAACACCTTCTGATTAAAAAATACGACTTTCAAAAGCAACTGAAAAATGATCCGGCCGCATTTCTCGACCCGGAACTAAAAAACGTTGTTCACTCCTTTTTGAGGAACGGCACACATTCTACTTATATTCAGAACCGTGGCGGTTCACTGAATGGGGTGTGGTCTATACAGTGACTTTCGGGGCCTCACATGTAGAAGTGTGTTTATACTCTCAGTTGAATCTGGTCAAGTCACCGTCTCTGATTCAATCCCTGGACCGTAACCATGCTACCTACCACTACACCAACTCAGCCCGGTATAGACCACATCTTCTCCAAAACATCACTATGATTTCAAGAAGAGATGGAATGCGTGGAGCATGTCAGAATTGTTAGGTCAACGATGTAGCCTTCGTCATTTACACGTTTAATCGCTCTCACCAGCAGGCCCTATCTAACGCCCCTTTCAATCTAGCACTCCTTCTGCTCGAACGACTTTGGACCTCGTCATCCTAACCTTATCGGCTAATTCAAAGTTTAAAGACAGTTGGCACAATAAATCTCTAAGAAGAGTAGGACTGATACCCTGGCAGGACAGGATTCCGCGACCCTAAGCAGGTGCTGCGTAGCGCCTTTTCCTGAGAGAGGCACCCTCAGAAGGGCCCCATCGAGCTACAACATACCGACCCGAACGCACCACGCCCGCCCGCCCACAAATGGACGACCGTACCTGACGCTCGTATTGCTTTATTTGCAAAGTAAAATATGAAGCGAAGGGATTGGTATGAAGCGGCTGCGGTGCTGCATGGATATATGAGAACATACATGCAGCCGTACCCACCGTAGCGGTTATTGGCAAGATGTCTACGGAAAACTCGTCCGAAATTGTCATTAAGAACGAAGGTTTTTCTTCGCAGGTTTTTGACCGTTTCACTTCGTTTTTTCGCCATTTTTCCACTATATGGCGCCCTGCTAGCATTTTCGGCCAAATAACAAAATATCGTGCCAACTGCCTCTGAAGAAGCAAAACGCATTCTCTACGAAAAAGGGGTAGAAGCTCTATATGCTCATAATGAAGCGACTATGTTATTCAGTACTACTGCATCGCGTCATCGGCAAATATTGTCAGCCCCTTTAACTACACATGTGTTTCAGGCCGGAAGTTCATTGACGCCCACCGCGTCTCGAAAGAGCGCACTGGGGATATAATTGGGTAGGAACGTCTTTCGGCATGCAGGAGGAAAAGCAGGGGCGGAAAGGGGAGCAAGCACTGAAAAGAGGCTTCTCCGTGAGGACAGAATTTTTTCACCACGGAGCGACGAAGTAAGCACACATCCTGGACATTTATACTGAACATCCTAGACGACCCAAGACGACCTCCGATGGGGCTTCATGGAAGATGTGCCCCGATTTAAGGATTAGTTCGATGGAGACTTGGCATGTGGAAATAAAATAGTCTAATATGAAGCGTCATCAAGACTGAGTAGGGGGATGGTCGCTCTGGACTATACGATCCGCTAACTAGCTAGCTGGTATAACATTCCAATGGGGAGGACAGAGTTCTTTCCCTGACTGCGTGTTCCGATCTCCACTCTTCTGATCAGGCTAGTCCTTATGTCATCAGGTGACACCGCTCAGTCCAGCCCTTCGTTCGTTTTCGCCGGCAGCTATTTAAAAGGGGACGCCCGAAACAATGTCTCCATTTCGTTCTACCGTACACACAGCGCAACCGGCTGTTTGGTGACGAGAATTTTTCGCTTGTTAACCTTGTCGTTTTCGTTACATTACTTAAAGAACTGATTTTTGAATAACTCTACTTTCCTTTCAGATATGTTGCGGGAAGCGCTCTTACTAGTTTGCATTGCGTTTTGCATAGTCGATGTGAGTTTTATTTGTATTAGTTTGAATTATACCCCTTATCATATGCAGTTTCTGATACACTATTCACCTGATTTTTGTAAATACCAACAATGTTCTTAATATCGTAGTCGCTCTTTACACGGACCCAGCAAGTATTGTTGCATTGTTGTTACTGCAAAAACTGTAGATTCGCCTTTCGATTGACTTCATGCCTTTCACATCGCACTGCCTAATGTCAAAGGTTATCGCTGAGTTCTTTTCAATGTAAGGGTCATCATAACATCAAGGTTTCTCATTCAAAACACACTACAAGTTACAAATGTGCGCAATATTATTAAATCTGCACTGGCTTGACTGCTCTCATATTTTGGTCCACCCAAAGCCAACAGCAGCCAACTTGTTCTCGTTACTTATAATGCATCATTTGCAATATGCAAAAACTGTTCCAGTAGAGCCTTCCTTTGCTGGAAACTGCCGTCCTGATAGGTCGATATGGACCGGGTTGAACGTGCTTGTGGGAAGTCAAACATGAGGATTCCCGTATTCAGTGCCCAGCAGTAGGTCTTCTCGACTTTCTCTCCTTTCTCCCTGGCCGTGGAAGGACCTACTAGTCGCAGATTCTTTTGTGGTGAACAAAGCGATTCCACACACGTCACATGGTACCCAAGGGTGCCAATAGCTAAGTAATTACCGGTGTTCTCTCACATTTACCTGGTCTGGTGAACGTAATGTCCCATTTCTTTAGTAAGCAATATAAATCATAATTATAATAGCAACGGTATAGTATGGGCTCTGGTGTGGCGTGACGGCTCTGATGACTTGAGTCTTGCTCCTGAGACTGAACCCTGGTGGTTACTGCAAGCAGATTAGGATATCCCTATAGTTTACATACCTATAAACAGCAGACAGTGGCTGCATCTTATCCGTGCTCATCTAAAGCCGAAAAAGATGGATTGGATAGGTAGATGATAGTGGAGATAGTGAAGATGGATAGAATGAATAAGTTTGTCACGGACTGCAGCCGTTCCCAATATGTTCTAGACGAATGCTGTAACTTGTAGTCGCCAATTAATGTTCTTGTTTAGTCCTCTCAATCAGAACCAGCTGTGGGCTCTGGTACGGTCTGATGGCTCTGATGCATGGAGTTGTCCCTCTAGAAATGAGTTGAAAACAGTGGCGGTTCCGTACCCTATAAATGAGGTACCGCGTGACCGAGCGAGCAATCTTTTTCGAAGGACTGGAAAAGTGAACCATTTCCGAAACGATTATGTCGACGATGCAAGTGTAACAACGCGACAACTGCCGCCAGACTTAGGAGTCTGTTCGTGCGGTTGCCTTGCACTTCACAGATAATTGAAAGGACAGTATGTGCGGCGTCAAAACCAGCCATCCGGATGCGCCCACGTCCGAAGCTAACAAGGAATATCAGCTCTCAGTTCGCTAGCACGAAGGGCGATTGTCAGCCGTCATGAGTGTGCTGCACGACGTCATACCCGTTCTTACCTGTTGTTTGAACGCGGAGCACGCTCGGTAGAAAAGGAATGATACGCAACTATGTAGGATGATGCCCAGTCTTGTCACCTTGCTCTGCATTTTTGGTGGAGAAGGGTTGGCCACTGTGCGAAAACTCATCCCGCCTGACACCACCGTTTCGTCCGCACGGCGAACGTAGACTATGTGGCTAGCCTAATTATCAAGCAATATTTCTTCATTAGAGTAGGTTATTATTTCTTTTTTCAACAGCCATGTAATTACCGCATGGAATTGCTAGATACCGTGAATAGGTATACAGCTATTTCCTAAGCAAACATGGCAAGATTTGTTTTGCTGGTAATAATCGTTGTGCAGATAGATGGGTATCAAATATTTGCAGTCTGGATAGCTGGTAAGATTCTGCGATAGATAACGAGTTGTTTTTAGGCTTTTCAAGAAAAGCCAATTACTCTTCGAGTCAAGCGGCCAGGAGTGCAAATGTATTCGCAACCCGCGAAGTGCAGGAGGAATGACGTGCAACTGTGGTCAACCTCAGGTCGGTAGACGTTAGTCCCATTTAGTAATTAGTCTGAGTGTAAAGAAAGCAAAGCATTGAAACAACACAGCTCGCAGGATCATATGCAGCATAAATGTAATTGATGTTGTATAAAACCAGGCGATCATTGATTTAGGCATACTCTTCTCTGGCTCCAGCAGAAACCATCCAGCAGTCCGATGTAGCCCAAGGCTCTAGCTGATAGCGTCCAAGCTCAGCCAACGCGAAACAGTGCTAATCATGCTCGGTGAGTGGCTTCACTGACCACATGTGATTTCATAGTCTCACACCAAAAAGGCTTGATATTCTGACGTCGGGTATACAGAGGGTACAACAACCCGTTGAGGAAATTTGGGTTCCGACCGCTCGTTTGCTTTTTCGAGGCTCTACACGAGTTCGAAAGCTTCTTCAGCTCACACATGAGTGATCGCTCATGGTCCGGCCCTTGTTATGTGCGAGGTGGATGGGCCCGCGACTGCACAAGCACATCACTTTCTCCACACGGACCGAATGCACAGCAACCGGCGGGTACCCGTGTGCCGTCTCCATGCTTCACTCGCGCTATCCTCAGTGAGCAGCATCAGCGTTGGTACCAAAATCCCGCGGCGAAGACGCAGTCAGAGGTAGAGAACAACGAAAAGTATTAGGTTGTCCGGAAAGTTCTGCACGTTTTCGAGTGTTTCACTTTAAACGATCATAACTTTCTTAACACTCATCGGATTTAATCCAAATAAGCACCATTCGAATCAGCACACTTTTGCCAATGTGACAGCAGTCGAGAAATCCCATCAAAAAAAACTGGGTGGTCGAGAATCACGAAATCCACGAAGGCTTTTTGCCTGGTCCTGATTGATGAAGTATTTTCCAGCAAGGGAGTTCTGAAAATGTTTGAAAAGGTGATAGTCGATTGGCGAAAGGTCTGAAGAATATGGCGGTTGAGGTAGAACTTCAACCCCCAATTCGTTCAATTTATGGATAGTGATTTGTGAAACGTGTGGGCGTTGTCATGCAAAGGAATCGGACCCTTTCTTTTGATAAGTGTTGGCTGCATCTGACAAAATTTTCGGTACAATTCGTCGATTTCTTCACAGTAGGGTTCTGCTGTGATGGTTTGGCCTGGTGATAAAAGTTATAGTGGATCACACCAGCCGATGACCACCAAACCGTGACCAGAATCTTTTTTCGTGAGGGTTCGGCTTTGAAAATTACCTCGGTGGTTCGTCGGAATCCAACCACTGTCCGGAACGTCTCCTGTTATCATACATGATCCATTTTTCATCACAGGTGACAATTCGGTTCAAAAACGGGTCGTTTCTGTTGCGCAAAAGCAGTGAAGAGGAAACCGCGAGACGTGCCAATTTCTGCCGGTCACTCAAATTGTGGGGCACCCATTTCGAGTTTTTTCACCTTCCCAATGCGTTTCAGACCATCCGCAACAGTGGATTTGCCAACGCCTAGCTTTTCTGCAATCTCTCGAACTGTTTGGGATGGGTCAGCCTCCAAAATCCCAATCCTCGTCAGATATTGCTTTAGGTCGACCGCTACGAGGTTCATCTTCAAGGCTGAAATCTCCAGAACGAAATTTGTCGAACCATTGTCGCACGGTGCTTTCTCCAACACTATTGGGCCCCACACTGGTTAATTTGTTGAGCTGTTTCGATTGCGGATTGCCCCAATTTATAGTCGAAGAAAAAAATCGTCCGAAGTGCTCTTTTCACATGCTTGAAAAAATCTTGAAAAAAGGGGTTCATCAAGCAATGGTGAAACGGCAGTTATACCATCAGATAGCGCAAAGAATTCTCTTCAGGATGTACTACTGAGACGCAAGGGAGAGTGAGTTTTTAATCAGCAATGAATGTTCAAAAATAGTAACACAAAACGTGCAGAACTTTCCGGACAACCTAATAAAGAGGGTGCAGACAAGTAGCGCGCTTGGGTATGGTCAGGCGTGCGGTTAGTATGCAATAGTGCGGGTGGAGTGTGAAGATGGCACCCGGTTACTACCCTCCAGCTTGGCTCTGTGATATTGTCATACACGGAAGCGACCTATGTGGCCCTATCGACATCTGTGAACAGGATGCTGATCAATAAGTTAAAAACGATTCAGGGCGTTTATAGCAGGCATCGCACTTCAGTCCGCGGAAAAGAATGAATTAAAGACACATGGTACGCTCAAACACATTGAGGGTGTATGAGACTATCAGCCCCCCAGCTGTCGATGTGTCGTGGTCCCTCCCCGCCTAAAACTGCACGGGGTCAGAGTACGGGGCCGTGGGAAAAGTCGTAATTCCTTGCTACACCGCCCTCACGTTTATGCTAACACCATCCGCGCGGCGCGGTCGCGTGCAGCTCTCTTGGCTTTTTGCCAAGTCCTGTAATTGCGCTTTGGAATACAAGTACAACGCAATTTCTTTATGCGGATAACATTTTAGGTGCTGCAAAATAAGAACCGAAGATGATGACAAGGGCTAGAACTCAAGAGCAACTGTGGTGCTTCTGCAATATCCCTCAGAGGCCGCGCATTCCCACAGAACATGACAATAAAAACGGACAACATGACAATAAAACATGACAATACAAGCAAAACGCAATTTCCTAACATTTGAGGTATTGCTCATGCTTCAAAGTACGATCAAGGTTTAGCTCATTGCTTCAAAGTCCGAATAGAAGGTGATGAAGATGACAAAGGCTAGAAATGAAGAACAACGAATGTAGATGTAAATAAAACAAAATTGAAAAACTAAGGAAACGCAATAAATTAAAATCGCGTGTGCATTTCTGCGATCCGGCTCGAATCCGGCTCTAATGCTATAGAAATACTTCAAACTAACGAGTGGGACGCTTAGGCCGTTTTTATTTTGATGTTTTGTGGGAATGCGCGGATTGCGAGGGCTGTTGCAGAAGCAGCACAGTTGCTCTTGAGTTCTAGCCCTCGTCATCATCTTCAGTTCTTATTTTGCAGAACCTAAAATGTTATCCGCATAAAGAAATTGCGTTGTACTTGTATTCTTACATGACTTGGCAAAAAGCCAAGAGAGCTGCACGCGACGCGCGCACGATGTTAGTAAAAACGTGAGTTTGCAAAAACGGGCGGCGTAGCAAGGAATTACGACTTTCCCACGGTCCCGTACTCTGACCCCGTGCAGTTTTGGGCGGGGGGACCACGACACATCGACAGCTGGGGGCTGATAGTCTCATACACCCTCAATGTGTTTGAGCGTACCATGTGTCTTATGCACGCTCGGGCACCACACACGGAGCGCAGCCAAGCCGCTAGCCCTAAAAAACGCTGAACAAGCGCATCTAGAGAGTGTAGCACAGTCTCTTTTGTTTGGTAAAGCACTATGAGGGGGATCACGCGATACATGACCTTTTGAAATTCACTCGCCGTACCGTAGATGGAGATGAGTTTTGGAAGCCAGCAAGTATGTAGAACGCGGATGTTGATTTTGAAATCAGTGCTGGTGTTGACCTGATCGGTATCCGAAGAGAAGAGTACGGTTGAGTTCATAAATCATCAAGTCGAATGGAAAGGGTAGCGTACTGGGATGTCTGTAGTACGCACGTGTGCTGTGAGAATCACCACGGCTCACCTGGTTATTACCTTTGGGTTCAAAGACTGTATTGCTCGTTTTAGGTGTGGATGTGTGCAAATCGTATACCTTGGTTTGCCACAGTACCAGTGTCAATGCGCAGAAGCTCCAGTAAGTTTGAACGTGGGAGGTTCCTTCAGATCCTTATCACAATAGTGCTGAGTTAGCAAAAGTAAGATCCTAACGCGCACTCGCCTGGTACGGCGGGACCCAAACCCATTTCACCCATACCAGACGAGTGCGCTGCTATACATCAATCCACTTTTACACTCGAGAGCTTAGGAGGGTACGCGTTGCCCAACCACACTGTCTGGTATCGATCGGCGCTGGCCGCTAGTGACTCATGAGACTGTGTTACAAGGCAACGCGTATCTTCCTATTTTCTAACACTCTCTCAAACAGTCGTGGCCGGCGTCGCCTACTTCTGTCCATGGCTGCGTTCTATATGTGGCATTGAAACGCTGCTGTAATGATACCGCATCGACGCACGTTAAACCGCGGCGTTACGGCGCATCAGGCGTGTCATCGCGAACTCTGAACTCAGCCTAACTCAACGCTTTTGTGATAAGTTTCGGAGTGCGGACTGCGGCGTTAAACAGTAGTCGCAGCAGTTATAATGAAACATCATCCAAGTCTTCGGATCCTTTTCACTTTCAGACAACAACTACCGAAGCGCCTACCACTCTCCCACCCACTACTGTGCCCACAACGGTTCCGGTTCAGTATCCCACGGTACGTCCGATTAGTTGTTCCTGATCTATTGTAAAGTGCTGTTTCTTCTTGTAGGCTCACACCGAAAGCCCGGGACAAGGACAGTGTCAGTGCATAATGATCCAGATTTCGGGACCAACCTTCTGCCCAGTACCAGTGCAACTGCAACGGTCAAGTGAGTGCCTGAAAGTTTTTTTTGAGCAGAAGGTCCGGAGACGATTTGACAGAATTGTACCTGAAATCAAAAATAAAAGACTTCATGCACGGATAATGTTTATGGAGGTTTCAGAAAAGAGTTTCATAGTGATCCCGCGTACGCTTCTTAAGAATAACACTCCTTGATGGGTAACATACTTTTTCCCCACTTTCATGGGTCTCCAAAAGGCTGCTCTGCTGGGTTCGCATGAATCAGCTTTTGCGGTGTATTTACGAAAGTTGTCCTAACATACACTGCTTATCCCCGAGTCAGAGTAGGCGTGTCATTTGAACATGGCACGGAACTGGTTACTCGTGCAATATTCGAGTCTGGGACAACTGTCATCTTGTTCTGTGCTGGACAGAGACACGACAACAATTGTGTCAAGGTGAAAATGTCTCATCCAGGAGCATTAGACACCGCGACTTATGGTAAGTAGGAGCATGCGACCACGCCTGCACGATCTCAGGGATTCCGAGTGTAGCATCTTTAGCATCAGCGCTTGATATCTGGATGTGTACAGGGGAGTCGATAAACAAGCTTTGTATCTTCCTTGAGTTCCAAAGCGCTAGATAAGTTACACTTTAAAAAAAATTTTTTGAAAAAATTCGATTGACAGTTCCACCACCCGATATTCAACGCATATTGTATACAATCATAATACTCCGCCACAGCCTTCTGGACGAGCGCCATTGAGAGATTCTGCCATGCGACGGTGACTTGGTACCTGAGTTCAGCGAGGTCAGTTGATTTACCGCCCCCTGTATAACGCGCGCGTTGAGATCCGCCCCGAACACGATAATTGAGTGGTTAGAGGTGAGGTGACCCTCTTATAGATATTTCGTCTTCTTCCAGGTACTCCAACGCCTTCTGACCATTCCAAGTGGCGAAGAGTTTTTGCAGCCCGACCTTCGATTCCATGGGTACCGACCTGCAATCCGCACGGTATCCAGTACAATTTCCAAGAACGGTGCTACAAGCGACGTACGTGAAGGCCGGATATTTCGCACACGAGATTGGGTCCGATGTACCCGTCAGCGTTCACCGGTTTCAGAAATGGGGGATGGGAGGGGGGGGTCGGGTCCACTGAGAAAATATCGGCTCATCATTCAGGGAACGTTCCGGTTCAAACGCAACGCAACCTGCTGCCTCGAGACATGCAGTGAAGATGAATCCGAACCGGTAAGGCGAGCGTTGTCGGAGCTGCTTGATGTTAAGGGTCTTCGCAGGTCTCCAGTACTGCGCTGGGTGACCTCTATACAAGAAGTTTCAGCAGCCTGTTTGTGGATGGACGTCTTGAATCCCAAAAGGCTTCTCCCAGTAAGACTGGATTGGAGATGAGTTTACATTTGTGGGTGTGCATGCAGGAATGGGCGTTCGCCTGGTTGTTCTCGCTTATGCAAGGGGTCATCTTGGGCATTTTTCCGCCCTGGTACTCGTATCCACTTCCCTTTGTCGCGGACCTAATATGGAAAACTTTGCTGATATGTGACCCGGCCAAGGTGTCTTTTTTATGTATATTTTATTCATAGTCGGCCACATAATGGCCGAACACAGACAAGGAATGATCATTCTTCACTCAGCATGCTGAAAGCACAGCAGAAAACCAAAACTGTGTTGGCAGGAACTAAAAAATTTACTCATGAGACAGCTACCAATCTGTCTCGGGCAGCGAGAAACACTTTGTGGATGAACAACACGTTATCTGGGTTGGTCTAGTAAGATGAACCGTGTGGTCATGTTCAAGTTACTTCTCCCTTATGGATATTGGAAGGGTTTTTTCATCATGTGGGTTATTTTCATTTATGCATGTTGGATGACTTCGAGGGCTAGATCCCTGGCGTGAACTGCACACATATGCTCGTAAAGGCTAATCGTTCCCGCATGAACCGTACTCTTACGTAGACCGCGCTCATCTGTAACAAAAGTGGGTTACCGTAAGAGTACGGTACAGGGGCAAAGCCGCCTGAGCCAAAAACAAATATTCATGGAAGTCTTATCAGTAGAGCTGTGAGGTGATGCTACTGTATCATGCACAGATAGCCCTTTCTACTCTAACAAACTACGGAAAATGGGCACCTACACACGACGACACCCTGGAATCCATTGGGGAGATCCGATTTTTCCCTACTCCACGGCAATGTGCTTTTATGATGGCGCGTCAGCAAATTAAGTTCCTCGGTCAGGAATAGCACTGGGGCCAGCTTATTCACTAGACATGATGCGTTCTGGCTATCACTTCTTAGGTCCGCACGGGTTTCCTCGAAAAAGGAATCGGTGATAGACGTTGATTTGAGAGCAAGATAGACCGCTTCTTCTCATTGCTCTCACAGTGTTTATGGAAGAGCCGAGAGTTGTCCAGTAAATTTGGCACGGGTCCCTTTTACTAATGGTGGTTGCCTTACAGATTGGAAACTCGTTCTATCAAGAAATAGTTAGCCAGTCTAAAAGCTCATTCATAGTGTCGCAGGACTTTTCGCTCAACCCAATGCTACGGTATAGAAGTGCGTGCTAACAGCAGTCTGAGAACTTGATGAACGTTATGTTCCTCTCTCCTAAATAGTGTGTTTCAAAGTTGGGATCAGTACGACACACAGCTGCTCTGAAAGTAGCATAAGGAGTCTCAGAGGCCTTTTAGATTCTTGACCTTTACTCTACTAGCGTTTCAGCTTGTTTGCCTTTTCCAGAGACAGACAAACCCTGACACACAAAGCCTGACACATTTGAGAGTGATCTGCTCAAAGACCCACTCAGTCCTTGAAGCATTTTATACTCTGGTAGATCTTCATCAGGTATCGAATAACCGCAGAAAGCTAATCAGAGGTGGGGAATGCGGCAAAGTCGCAGGTTCTAACCACACACTCTTTCTCTCTGTCCTTTCCAAGATCGCCAGCAGGAAATGTTACAGTCTTGAGAAGGCTCTATCACGATCTTCACCCTGGATGAAAGATTCGAAACTAGGTGCGATGTCTCACAGCAGCGGAAGGTTGAAGACACGAACACAAATTTGTAGTCTCGAAGCGTGCCTCTAACTTCAGGATACCTTGCCGATCTGAACCTTTCGCGCGTACGGCGGAAGGGGGGGGGTAGCTAGATACGGGACAGCGCACTACCAGGGAACCCTCAAGATGTGCGCAGGACGTGGCGTTAGACAATGGACAGAGCACTGTCTTCGTCAGGAGTGTTCAGCGTCCTTATCACGCGTTTTAGAGCCGCAAAACTGAAACTTCCACTGTCCTTGAAGGGAGGAACATCTTGTGAAGGAAGGCGTCCGCATATCAGGTGCTTGCAACACATGCCATCGTGTTCTTATTTTTGGCGTGTGAACATTCAACAACCAGCCCGATTTATGGGCAATAAGAGCTTATACAATATCGACTCAATCGGAATGACTACAGTAATGGCAACTATGGGAAGTAGTGCTTCTAATGTTTTTTATTGTAGAGCACCCTGTGTTATCAACGATGCTCCCGTTGTCACTCCAGCCCCAGAGGTCACAGAGGTTGGTGAAACAAGAAACCAAAGCAATTGGACTAGCCTGTCGTTTTGATGTTCTTAACTTACACTTTTCAGACCTACCCTCCGATTACGTATCCACCTGAGACCCCCGCTACAGAGCCCCCAACGCTGGTTGCTTCTGATGCTGCTCAACATCAACAGGGTAAGCGCTCATTCAGTTGCAGCGACCAGTGTCTCGGGAAGCAAGATTTTCCTAAAGTCTCCGAATCTCCGAAGAGTTCTCCGAAACCTTAAGAATCTCTTGTGGTTTTTTCCCGAAAATGTCCGACCTTTGGAGTCCTTAGCTCTCCTCTTAAGGGAGGCCCTTATCTTTATAACAAGTCTCGGGTCCCGCATTCAGGCCACTCTGTAGATCGTTTAAATGCGTCTGTGGAAAGAACTTCTGAATAGAGCTGACTATCTGAATAGAGCTGATTATCACTCCCATTTTAACTTCGCTTGGGTTTTTTCATACACACTTCATTACGCATAATTTCGACTCTCATTAGCGCCGAAGCTCAAGAACGATCTGGTCTCGCCGATCAACGCGCTTTCAGTAAGAACATGTAAGAAGGTGGTGGAAAAAACAGGGCAAAACATTAAGCTGAAAGGGTCCTGTACTGAAAGTTGAGAAGTTCGCGCTCACCAGAAGTTTGTATCGTTGTTTCTGAGGAGAAGCCATAACACTTTTTCAGCGGTCTCACTAGTACCTGTCTGATGGAAGCTCCCTAGGGATGTCATAGCTTTGCAAAATGCTGTTTCTGAAGGAAGTTACGAAAAATCTTCATGGTAAAGGCGGTAGTCTAGGGTGAGGTAGCGTGCACCAACACTTAAATGCGACGCAGCTGGAACAAAACCGCATTTAAAATAACGTCGTTCTGAGTAACAAGTTCAGCGAAGTAGTCGCATAGTGGGAGGGGAGTGTATGGTCGCCCTTTTTATGGGGGAAGGGAAGGACCCAGATCGACGGAGCAATTTTCTTGTCGCTTGACCCTGCGTGAACGTAACAATTGCATTGGTACATGGACGAAGCGTGTGATTTGCTTACTCTTCAGACGTCTGATCATCAAGTCCGGCAAGAGCGATCAGGTTTTGGGTGTCGTCGCTCCATATATATAAACACTGGTTTTTTTTCCGCGGCGTTACATCGGTCACAAGGTTGAAAACACCAAAGCAACTATGAGGAATTTTTCTTATTGTAGGCAGGTGTCATGTGAATGTCACGTTGATTCTGAACAGCCGAGTATGTGGCTCATCCATATAAAGGGCTACAAGAAATCCTCTTTTTTCCTTACTTTGGTTGAGGACTTCAAGCATTACTTACAGTCGCGACACAGTATCCTCTGACAACCACATGTGTAATGTATATGGCTGTGCCAGCTTCGTCTTGCGTTTGCCTGCCACAATACGACCAATGTGCTCAGAACATTTGCTGTCTGAAGGCGAAATTCCGCAGTCATAAGGTGAGCTGTACCATTCAACCCTTCCAGCATAATCTCCACTATTCATTGCTTTTTCTCAGGCCGTTGCCACCCATCAGACCAAAGAACCAAGCACGGTCGACATGCTCATGAATATCTTGAAGAAAATCAAGACAAAGCTCAACGACTAGAACGAACATTTAAATGTAATTTGCATGTCTGTACAAAATGGTGCTCTCATAGAATTATAGTAAAGCATTGAATTAGAATAATTGGTGAAAATTTGTTGGAGTTGTGGAGAACCAACACTGTAAAGGTGAGGGCATCCTTCTTCTGATTATTGTGCCGATTTTAAGCAGCGTACCAGAGACGGCGTTGTCGCGTGGCCAAAAGTTGCTTCGATCCTTTCAGGTTCTGGTAAAGCCTTTGCCGAAACTGCGTAAGCAATTAAAGTGATCTGCTAACCTCGCAGGGCTTTTGTCCGACACAATATTTATTGCATACCTAGCAAACAGAAGTGAAGGTAAAAGAGCTGTTACGTACGTATATGCTTCACAAGGGCTTTAATATTAAATTTTCAAAAATCTTAAAATAGTGCTGTCCCGGAGCCTCATTGCAATCTGAATGTTGAACACATAAAAGAGGCGCCAAAATTTATTGCGAAAGACTCAAAAGATTCAAAAGAATCCAAAAGTTTTCACAAAAATTTTATATTGTTTATACTCCTTCTTCTTCGAATATTTCGGTGCCTAGCACCTTCTTCAGCGATCTGAAATACTACAGTTAGCCACCTCCACCGGAATCCTGAA
>MU943599.1:0-12883 GCA_036418165.1 Cooperia oncophora | reverse complement strand
AGCTTGGACCGAGCGGTTGGCGAACTTCTGACTCAGACTGAACGTCAAGAAAACCGAGTACCTGGCGACTGATTCGAACGAGTCAGGATCCCTTAGGGTCAGCGGAAGTGTGCTCACACGAACGACAGCGTTCAAATACCTCGGATCAACAATTACGTCTGACGGTAGTCTCGACTCAGAAGTGAGCGCGCGTGTGAGTGCAGCCTGGTCTAAGTGGCGGTCTATGACTGGCGTTCTCTGCGACAAGACGATACCAGAGCGCCTCAAGTCGAAAACCTATAGAACCGTCATTCGACCAGGTCGCGATATACGGTGCTGAATGCCGGCCCACGAACAAAGAAGTTGAAGCTAGCCATTGGAATAATGGAGATGAAACTGTTGCGCCGGACTGCCGGTGTCACGCGTTCGCAATGACGACATACGGCAGAGATTCTGTGGAACTCCTGTCGTCTATAAAATGCGTGAAGCTCGCCTTCGATGGTATCATGGTGGCCATTTACTACGCGCGAATTCTGACACCTGCGAAAGGCCGGTCTTGAGCTCGAGGTGCTAGGAAAGCGGCCTGAAGGACAGTTTAAGCAGCGCTGGCTAGAAACTTGCATGCGGACTCAAAGATGGTTGGCATCCTTCCCCGACCAAGCATTCAATCGAGAAAAGTGGCGTGACAACATAAGAAGAGCGGACCCCGCCACAGAGCGGGACAAAAGCTGAAGAAAAAAAGCATCATACTGCTCTGCGGTTCACTGATCGTTTCTCGGTTCCATGATAATATTACTTTAAAGTGAAAAAACAGAACTGTAGAATTGATTCGTGACAGAACATAGCCTTTGACTTTTGGTGGGCTGGGCTTCAAAGGCGTCAAGGCTCTCACTTCTGGAGGCCGCAACGCATTCATTACTTCCTGTATGCCGCGGTAGTAAAATAATCCTGGAGATTGAGAACCAGATTACTTGTACAGCAAAGGACGTCTAAAAATTGCTTGGGCGCAAGGGCTACCTTTAACCAACGGAATTCGCTCGAGGTTAGCCTTTAAGGCAAATGTAGTGCAGAGGTAGAGACGACAATCACTCTTTCCCGCTAATACTCGAATTTTCTCAACAGAGGTAGATAAAACTGCTGCAGATTTGGTTCACAAAGCTTTGAGTGGTCTTCAGGAGAGAAAGCGCCGGAAGCATCAGGGAAAACAGAAGCCCACTATAAAATGATAGTACAGGAGTGCACGTATGTACATAATAGCGGCCTTCTGGCTTTCGTCAGTGCTATGCTTTTCTTTAGAAAACAAGCACTTGACTTCGCAAGCTGATATTTCTTACATTACTTTTCGTGATCTACGATCCTCAATTATATAACTGGATGACACCATTCCTACACATGTGAAAATCCTCCCTATAGATGCTTCAGAGCGGGTAATACCAAGTGACTAGTACATCAAAAGTAGGTGAAGACTGAGGATTGAGTGAAGTATCTTATGATCGAATCGCTGTTCATATCAATTGAAATGAACAAAACTGCGTTGAAGAGGGGAATGAAAGCTAGAGGATTGCTGGGCTCATTCCTCGTCCAGGTAACTTCTATGTGAGAAAACGCAAGATCACTAGAGTATTTACGCCAGGAGGTCTGGGACAAAACAAACATGCTGTTTTATAGCAGTTTTTCCACACACGTCCAATTCTTTTTCTAATTGCTGATGACGATTCTCTGAAATTCGAAAACATCTATGTTTAGAATGGGGCTGAAGCAAAACTCACAAATGCATCGTGACTACCTAATTGAAGCTAAGAATATTCGTCACATAGCATTTGCTCCAGGAATACGAAAATTTTTGAGCAAGGAACTGGTCCAGTTGCTGTAGACAGCATGGCACATCAGAGGGTCAAACTGCAAACTTTTTATCCTGACTGACTTTTATTCTGTCCATGACGCCATTTGGTACCTGATGTAATCGCAAAAAGAGACAAAATACTAACCCAAGTAATGAAACCAACGCGAAGTCGGAAGCCTGGCTTTCACAGAAAATCCAACGAGAGCGAGCGCACGGTCCTTTTTAACTCTAGTCAAACGACCCACAAATGGTTCGGCTCTACCATGTTGATAGAGTTGAGGTCAAACGACCCACGAAGTATTCGGCATTTTTGGCAAGGAAGAGGAGGGAATACATCCACAGCAGTAGGATTTCTACCATTTCGAATGTTCTACATTACCAATTTGTTTTGGGAAACTGTATTTTGTGGTGAAATAAGTTTTTGGCCGGAAAATCTTGGTACAGATTTTACACGCAAGGGTTTCCGCCTTCACTGAGACAATACATATTTGCCCTTAAATCACTACAGGCTACATATCCGAACTAGGTGAAATGAATGCACCACTACGACCCCAGCAAAAAGAGACTCCCGGTCAGAGTAGAGCATCGTGATGTGTGAAATGGTGGTGTAGGTACGACACCGAGCCCTGAGAGGGTGTCAGTACGAACCGTTTCAGAATGAGGGTCTCGATACAAAACGCCCCCCCCCCCTTCCCCAACACCTGTCTACCAATTTTCCCACATTTCCACTATTTTCACCCAAAGATTCTCCGGGATAGAGGGCGTATATTGATAAAGGTAGAAATGACCATTTTTATTGTTAGTCTTATTCCATTCAGGCGTCTGTTTGTCTCGAAAGTTTTATAGCGTATGCGAAGCAGCACTGATCGAGTTCTCCTTGTCCGGAATAATTCCAGTTCCATGCTCAATTTGCAATTTCAGAAATTGGAGCTCAGTCTAACACTACTTCTGGCAGCCGCTGTAATTAGAAACACCTGGCCTAATCATATTATCTTCTGCGACATTCTTTCAAATATATTTGAGACACATGAAACAGGCAAAAAATCACGCGAAAAGTCAACAACTGGAAAATTTTTTGTCCCATCTTCTCGACAAATTTTTCTCAAGAGCACATACGACCCCACCTCTCTCCCTGCAACGAACAAATACGAGCCCCCTCCCTGCGGAAAAGAACGACTCCCCATTGTGTTCACGCAGCGATACTCTGTACCTGTACCCTGCTCCCGGTTCGTCAGCTTTCAGCGCCAAACGTTAGATTTAAATGTGCTAGATACTAGTGCCGTGTCTAGCACACTATTTTACGGGGGTGGAAATGGCGAAAGTGGCTCTTTCTTGGAGACCGTAACTTTCTTCAGCTTTCTTTCTAAACTTACTCCGAATCATCCCCAGTGTGATAGGTAACTTTGTGGGTTTTATGGGTGATTTGAAAACCGTACGGTAATAGTGCTGTAACTGTGCGTTAACTTGAACTCCACCACTGGCTCCGGACCATAGTAGTGGGTGCCAGTGGTGTTCAAGTTACCGCACAGTTACCGCACTATTACCGCGAGCGCGCAGGTGTTTTCATTGATGTCGGTTGTTGGTTGGGTTTGGATGTGGAAATGGTTCAAGGAAACGTAGAAGGTGGAGTGGATAGCAATGGCAACGAACAGACTCATGGTCCATCGAGAACTCCGCCTAGGCCAGCAATGCTTTCTATCTCTCTAGGGTGAGCTGATTGGGATCCCATTAGTATGCAAGGGCAAAACATTGACGTTTATTTCGGTTGTCCCCCGCATGCCGTAGTATAGACAAATATACACACAAACAACATTAAGATTGTCAAGTTGAATGCGTGGGGCAGACCAAATGGGGATTGATCAAGGGTGAGTTCCTCCTGTTCTACTGAGTTATGTGAAAGTTAGAAACTTGACTTATATAGCTATGATTCAGCCTCTTTATATGGGAAGCCTTCCCTGAAAGATGTTCCCTCAGATGTTTCTAGTTATAGCAGCTGCCAGAAGCAGTGCTAAAACTGAGCTCCAATTTCTTGCAAATTGAGCAAGGAATTGAATGTACTCCGGACAAGGAATACTCGACCACTGCCGCTTCGCATACGTTGCGAAACTTTCGAGTATAACAGAAGCCTGAATTGAGGCGGACTAACATAAAAATGGTCATTCCCACCTTTACCGTACGGTACGATTGCGTGCACTGAGCTCCTCCATACGGTACGGTTGCGTGCACTGAACTATGATGAATACACCCCACATCCCAGCCATGGAGTGTGCCTGGCAGCGTACTTTACTCGAACATGAAGTAGGATGCGTTGTTTGGGGATATTTCGATTTGATATAAGTGTTATCCTATCTTGCACTAAACCAAATGTTTACAAGTGTTCTGCAACAGCAACATCCTTTCAAAAGCGCATCTTTCAGCACATTCGAATAGAGTACGCAGTACGGACTCCCATCCCTGGAAAATAGGTGTTACAGATAGACCGACACCACATGACCTTGCCTGCTGCACACCGCCGGCAAAACAGGAAGATGCGGTTCTCAGAATACGTGATAGCATAGTGGCTCAATAACTTGGAATGGTATAATCGCATGTTCGAATCCAAGACGGCCTAAGTCAACCCTAACTACAGTAATTCGCTATCAACAGACCAGCATCCAGCTCCAGCTTATTGCGGTCTCTAAGGCAAGGTCCGCGGTATGTATAGAAGAAGAAAAAATGGCGACAGCAAGGTAACGTAGCACATGACGAACAACCTTGTACTGGTTTCTCGGTAGAAAATTGTAAAGGGGGGGGGGGCTATTGCGCAATACAGGTTCAGTGACTCCGCTTCATGGCCCGCTTTTCTTGCAGGACGAAAAGCACGAAAGTGGTCACTTGAACGGTCGTAAAGTTCTTATCAGGAATCAGGTGTGCGGATGAGGGCGTAGTGTTGGAAATGAAGTTAATGGGGCACGTACAAACTAGCAAAGCGGATTTTATCTAGGGCAGTTAACATGCCTTTTTCCGCTTTTTTCTTCCCTGCTTACTCGAGTTCTCAACACCTTCTGTGCAAATCCCTCATTCACTATCTGTGGTGGCGAATGATCGTAGCTGCCTTCAAGCGAATCGTCCAGTGTTGATAATACGTTATCAAAATCAGAAAATGTGTTCTCCTTAACTGGTCAGTTTACTGAAAATCACTTTTACTAGTGATGTGGACATCTACAAATAAGGGCCGTTAAAGGTCTTACCTACTCGTGCGTGCATTTCACAGAATGGATAAGAACCACCAACAGGGGAAATTTGAAGTTTTCTTGTTGGGTTATGGCATGTATTATATTTTTCATTCCCAGCAGATCCATTGTGAGTAGGGGAATCTCCTAAGGACAGACTGGCTAAACTGCTAGAAAATAGAACGAGCATCGCCCTCTGAGACATCGCCAATTGCAAGACCAAGATGGCTGGCTCCTGGATCTAGACCAGTGATCGGTAGGTCCCAGGAGACATCAACTAGTGCTCCCACTTCCGCCTCTGAACAGTGCTTACTCGCCAACGCAATTGAAGATCATGCCTTCGCTTCTCCGTTTCGACGTCTGAAACGAGCAGGTGAACCCTACAGTTGTCACCAAGGCTATTTTTCAGAGCATAACGCGCTACTTGCCGGTGGGTTGATACAAGCAATGATTACATTGCCTTGAATTACCCAGTTATAAAGTTGCCCCATAACTTGTGGGATACCCTTGCTGCTATCTCCTACACATCGCCAAGGCATAATAAGTTGCTTCATACCTCATCGGTGAGGCAGAGGAAGTTGCTCGATGCCCCCACAGTAGAAAGCTTCCTGGCTGAAGAAGAATTCAGTGTTTGTTCTGAGATCTTGCTGGTCAATGTAGGATTTTCTCTCGAGAAAGCAAAAGTAAGAAGAGACAGATTAGGAGACAATCGCTCTGAGCGAAGTTAGAGCAGTACAGTTGAAGTGGAATACCCACCCATGACTCTTCACTTTGAGTTCCTTTGAGATGTAGTTCAAGCGTTACCAGAAGAAAAAACCTCGTTAAGACCAAGCCGCTACCCCATGTTCGACTGTCCATGAACCTTGGCATCGTGTGTGGTCTTGTCTTCAATGATTTTCTGTAGCCACAGCCAAGGTGTTAAATCACTTTATTGGGCTTACGTTTCGGCTAGTCGCCTTCGTCAGAGCCTGGAAGTTGAAGATCAGTGATTCAATCCTCATAAATCATTCAAACTTAGAAATAGTCCACCATAGAACTCATTTCAAACTTAGAAATAGTCCACCATAGAACAGCGCATCTAGGAAGGTATCGCAAACCAGAAACACAAGAACTCACCTTAGACATACGGTAGGCTTTTGTGGGGACCACCGCTAAACTGACTGACTGTGTGTGGCTTCAGATGACCCAGCCCCTCGACCTGAAGCCGATGGCGATTGAAGCCCACACAGGTCAACGAACGGGGCGAGCTCGTTTGTAATGGCGAGGCACTCGTCTTTCTTGTTCATTTTTGGACTTTAGCGCGTACCCAAAAGGCCTCCAAAGTTTTGCGTGCTGAGGTCTGGGGCTCTCGCATCAAAATCCTTACAGTCACCTCAAACTCCGCACCTCCATGGCACTGCCGCCTGTGAGCTCCCAGGGGGTCTCCGGTCTTGACTTCTTCAAGCCATCCAAGTGTTCCCTGATCCTGGAACAAAGTGGTCGTCCGGTTTCCCCAATGTACTCATCCCCACATAGCGCACATGATATCAGGTAGATCACGCCTGATCTCATGCAATCACCCAACCATGAGGACAAATGACACAATCCGAGGTAATACAGTATTGGTCGTACCTGCGGTTGTGCCGCTACCGTTTGTGGCGCTGGTGACAATATAGCGCACACTTTCCACTGACAGCGAGCATGTGGGATAGCCAAACGTAGGTGCTATGAAAAATCTACAAATACATAATGGAGCCAAGATCACCTCTCGGGTTGTGAGTTCAGCCAATTGGAGTGAAAATTACGAATTCGTAGGTATTACCTAAATAGATAGAGGGAACGGCTCAGTACTGTCGTCCTGCCACACCGAGGGTGCTCTGTCCAACAACCACTACTGGGATAGAAATTCCTCCTAAAAGCACCACGCACGCAGAGGGTCGGGGTCAAGGGTCGTGGACAGTCAGTGGGTAAACCATCCGAGAATAAATGGGGCCTTCTTAAAATTTCCTAGTCGCTCTCTGTGACAGTAAATCTTCGGAAGAGCATTTCAGAAAAATCTAGAGACAGCCACAAAAACAGTAATCAATTAAGCTGATCAGCCTCGCGGAGATCCATCCCTCATGAAATGTGAGACTTTTGCCAGAATAAACAGCATTCTATGTGAATTCTGAAATGACGTAACAGAAGGCACTGAAGCCACTCGGAATAGACGTGCTCATAGATCAGTGATTGGGATGTACTCATTCCACTCCAGCGCTCATCCAACGAGCAACGAGGAAGGGCTCATTAATGAGAAGGATATGGATATACCTGTTCAACTGACTGTGCATAAACGATCAAAGGAATATGAGCAGAAACGACACCAAGCCCAAACTTTTAGAGGGCGTACCCAGAGCGCACCCACTTGTTTCCCTTTGAGCTGTGAAGACGTCATCGAAAGTGCTATACGGCTTTTTAATGCATAGTCATTTATGAGGATCTCATGCATTCTGCTGAGCATTGCGGAAAATAGCGTTCACAAAGGTCTCATGCATAACGTTCCTAAGATAGAAACGGAAATAACGTTGTACATTGGGCTGTTTGTGCACTTTTAGTATGTCGTTCTGAACATGAAGCGGTATGCAGATGGTGACGTGGAGATGGTTACTAGGATATACTGGGCCGTCGAAAAGGTTACAGGGAAACTTGAAAGGCACTGTGCTCTCGCTAGTATCAGGGCCTTAAAGGCACGGTCCGCGATAAAAAGCCTAGGTGATTTGCAGAAATGTGGAAGAAAATTTGCCAAGTGAACCATCTATGAAGAGAAAATGCCAAAGGGAACGTTGGAAACGCATTCGTCAGGCCTCCTCTAGCCTCAAACAACTGTAGAGGTAAAAGACCGAAAGACCGCGCGCTGGGACAATTCCCGTCGGCTGATTCCTAGTAATTAACCTAATGACTCTGCAACAGACATTGGAGAGCGGTGCTGCTGTACACTGGGGAAAATGGCAAAAAAGCGAAGCTAACTGACTAAATATCTATGAGAAATCCTCTGGCCTGCACTGCATTGGACGAGTATACAGAACGGACTTGTAGAAGGGATTCTCGCTGGCATTGTGCCAACAACCACTTTGGTAGGTACGACTGCTCGTGTCATAAATGATGCGATAGGAAGCGTCGATGTGACTGTGCGCCCATTTGTGGACGGGCAGTTGCGGTAGGTTTGTAGGTCGGCATGTTGGACCTTCCTTAGCATTATAACGATGCCCGAGGTTGAAAAAAGCGCCCCGCCGCCTCACGTTCCTTACTAAAGGGCACAATATTCATTCGTGCTAGGCTTATCATCCTATACGCCCTGATGATTTAACGTGCAACTTGCCTTTGAGGGAGTCTGCGAGTTGCATTTCTCCTTGAGATATAGTGAGGTTGTGAGGTAATGAAACGTCTCTCCTAAGGAATCCTGGCATAAGGTCCATTCAGTGCCGTGACGAACAAGAAGCTGACCCACGACCATTCGCTGCACCTTGTCAAGCTGGTGGAGCTCATGTGGTGTCCACTTTGGAGATGCTACAGTAACGAAGGTTGCGGTACAGATTGGAAATTGTCATGTGGTGCTGCAAATCAGCATTCGTCAACTTATTAAATGATTGCGTTTGGTAAAATAAGTTTACTAAAGCGTTGCATGGATAAGGTTATGTGCGAGTAAAATATTTCCAGCTCCCAAGCGCTAATACAAGCGAACCACAGAGGCACAGTGCGCTACAACCTTCTCGAAGACAATGCAAATGCTACGTCACTCAACAACGGAGGAGTGGCTTTTCAGTAATCATAAACTTGAACACGTCGAAAAGTACCTGAGGACTTCTGATTACGAAACATTTGAGCTCTGAAAGCTGCAAGAAAGCCACAACACATTCCTCTGCAGGAGCCTCACGGAACTCCTTCTAGTTGTCAGCGGTGGAAACATTTGGCTTTAATAGAATGTTTTTTCAGAACCGATGGTTCCAGGTGTCGCAGGACATTACGTCAAACCTGGTAAGAGCGCTCTTCAACGTTCACCTAAGTTGGAGTCTGACATTTTGGAAAGTACCGAATCAGACGATAAACAATAACCACAATAATACTGTCCGCCACACGCTACATCGATTTGTTGCTCACGCTCAACAGCATTCTAGTCGCACTTGTTGAAAAGAACTAAGGTACCACGGATCGAAACTTGGAGCGAGGTCGTTTATGAAAACGGGATCTAAGCCACTCGAAATCGTAATATCACTGTTCTATCTTTTTTTTTTAAAGAAAGTTTCTCACTTTCGTTTCCTTAAAATTTTCTAATGAGATGATTAGTTAATCTGAGTAGCGCCGGCTTATGGTGATATCCACAATTCGGAAAGTCAGCAAGAAGAGCACAATAACGCTGGTGGATATATAATAGTTAATCTCATATGAAAATAAGAAAAAGCGAGTACGAAAAATACGACGAAATTTCCCGCCAACCAAATAAATAGCTATGGGAATTCCAAAGGCGAAGAGGAAGTATGCGCGGTCCCACCACTTCAGAAATACCATCTAATTACCAATGTTTCAAAAATCAAATGCGAAAGAAATACAGAGAATTATGCAGAAAGTTTGATAAATTCTTTTCTGCGGAGGAGATTGGTAATTGGAAATTTTATCATCGCCTGACGTTTCGACGACTAAATCGTCACTGAAAACAGTCGGCACAATAAACGCTAAAGACGAGTAGGATTAATACGTCCGACACGACGGAATTCCTCGCCGAGCAGGCGCAGCGTAGAGCCTTTCTTAACGGAGGTATCCTTAGAAAGGCCCTGTCAAACCGCACGGTACCGATTCGGACGCCCTCTCGCCCACAAATGGATGACCCTTCCTGATGCTCCTATCGCTTCATTTGCGAAGTACAGTATGAAGCGAAGAGGGTGATATAAGGCGGCTGCGGTACCGCATGGCTATATGAGTATACACACACACACACACACACACACACACACACACACACACACACACACACACACACACACACACACACACACACACACACACACACACACACACACACACACACACACAGCTGTATTCCCCGTGGCGGTCATTCATTGGCACGATGCCAACAAGAAACTCGTCCGAAATTGCCTTCTGAATTGTTTAGCACAGAGGCTGTTTTTGCAGATTTTTTGACCAATGCATTATCTTACTATATGGCATTTTAGAGTGACTACCAAATTATCGTGCCATATGCCTTTGAATAGAATTATGTTAGCCAACTAATCGGCTGCTTCCGCTCTCGCCGTAGTGGGCCTCTGATGAAGACAATTTAGTCGAAACGTCAGGTCATAATAAAAGTACCACCTACCAACCTAGCGTGCACAAAAGAATTCAAAAGAGATTCGGACGTAACGACATCCGAGGTTTCACGAAAAGAGAAGGTTGACGCTGATGCAGAATGTATTCTGGAAAAGCAGTACAGGTTGTGCAATATGACTCCCCTTCGCGGTGGCATAACCGAGCATATGGCCCCTTAGTGAGAGCGATTTGACGATGTGTTCAGTACCATGCGCGGAGTTCTCATATAGCACTTATTTGATCATCCTTTATAAGAATTTGTGGCACTTTCACTCGCTACCGCCTCCGAGTGGTTCGAAATTTACATCGGTCCATTCAGCGGAAATTGTGTTTTTGATGGTAGTTTGGCTCCGTGAGCACCGCTTGGCGTGAAAACCGAATTCTAGCGCCGAGCCTCAGGTTACTGATGGTACGCTCGAGATCTCGCGCCCGAGCTGGTGGCCCACGTACCATGACTTTCCCTACTGAGCCAGTGCGCTATTCTTATGCAGGGTGTCAAACTACCGCTTGACATGAGTTTCCGTGAATTTGTGAAAATAAAATATCTTGCCACCGGTCAGGGTGCGCAATCGCCATTCATTGCCGCTCCAAGCAGACGTGATGTTCATTCAAGCCACTCCTGGGACAAAGTTCTATTCAAATTTGGTTGTGCTGTGCAGTTGAGCTTTCATGACGTTTAGCAGCTCTCAAGATGGAAAATCAAACTGCAATTCGCATGACACATGGAGCCAACTTTGTGCGGATGATTTAGACATGCACGAGCTCCGGGAGCGGATTCGGCATTTGATGCTGGACCGCGTGGTCAGCGTGCCTCTTGCCACTAAAGCATCTTCGCCTTCAAAGCAAAGATTCTCTTCACCACCTACGGGTTGTTCACCTTCTGAGCCACTAGGCTGAGAAGAAGCCAAAAAGAAGTCAAAGAGAAAAATCAGAGAATAAACGTGTTAGATAGCGTAAGCATAAATCCAAGAAGCTTTCATCATAGAGGGGTAAGCCAGAAAATTTGGGAGTTTCCCGCGATTGCAACGTTACTTGCGTGCTCGAAAATGATGTTCTCTGACAACAGTTCTGGCCACGCCCTCCTCTTACTGTATTCGATTTTCGAGTAAGTTTACGAGGCTGATATAGTTCGGTTTTGATTGCAAAGGCAACAACTACTGCGTTTGTTCTCGTGAACATAAGGAATAAAGGATAAAGGTTTTGCCGTTGACCAATACCTTCGTGGGATGCGGCACGCATTCTACTTCCATTCAGAATCGTAGTGGCTTATTGAATGCGATGTGGCCTATACAATGACTTGCGGGGCCAGCCGATGTACAAGTCAGTGTTTTATCCTCCCAGACGAATCTGGTACCAATTTACCGTCCCCGGAGGGTAGAAGGCTTGGTTGGCCTGGGCGGGAGTCGACCCGGGACCGCGCGAGTGGTGAGCGCCCACTTGTCAATACACCATCTCCTGCCCCTCGTGAACATACTCATAGAAAATTGCTGGCACTGTTCCAAGAGTGCTGAGGATTTTGCCAAGAAAAAGGGCTGCAAATACGTTGATCCACCATTTGGAAGCGTTCGTAGTGAGGAAATCAAAGTATTGGAAGAGTAAGCTCACATGGCTGGACTCTGGCTAAGGAAAGTAAATGCGAAATAAATTAGTCGATGTTCCAGAAGTGAGGAAGTCATCTGTCATCTTGTGCAAATTAACTGAGGACGTGGCTTGGCAGATTGTAAACAATGGAGACCACCTTAATTAGCATGAAATAAAATTTTGCCTTGCTGTACACAAACCAAAACACGTCCTGCCATGAGGGAAAATTCTTGTCAAATACGATCACGTCCCCTTCTCCCTTCTCTTCCTCAAAGTTTTATTTCGACCCTTCCTCTCGTCCCACCTATGTACCGTCTTCCTGAATTTTCCCTAATTTACTACTGCCGACCTAGAAGGAGTTCCGGTACATAGTTTGCCGTCAGGCAGGGAAGGTAGGGGCGAGGAGGCATACAGCATCAGTGAGGGGGAGAAATCAGGAAAAAAAACTACTGAAACCCTTTTCCCAGAAGCAAATACGACCTCTCCTCCCTCCACCCTCACGAATGGCAAGATCCCCATCGTACGACGTGTCTGACACGATCAGAGCTCTTCCTATGCCTGTCCCTATAGCCATAGGAATTGCGGAATACATACATCTCCCGTTGATTAGCACGTACCTAGGTATTAGGCTGTCCGGGAAGGTGTGACAAAACCTCGCTCTTTCGGTTCAACGATATGTTGTGAGCGAATGCGCCAACATAAAAACTTGTTCAATTATGATCTATAACTACGGTGTAAGAAGCCGTCATGCTGAAAGGGTAAGAGCGAATCGGTGGCACAACGGATAGTGCACTAACGCGGAAAGCGTGATGTGCCGGTTCGAGTCCCGCCTCGAGTCAGAATGTTGCTCATAACTCAGCATTCTTGTGATTAAAACTCGTGTTGAATGCTTGGGAGACCCTGATAACACAATTTTATGGTCCCATTGGCTTGAGCTGGTATGTCACAT
>MU943597.1:0-11547 GCA_036418165.1 Cooperia oncophora | reverse complement strand
CCTACCCTTTTACCGTCACCTCAGGCCATTTCACGCCACCTCACTTGCCTGCCTACCTCAGCTTACCCTGGATTCCAAAAAAAACTCATCCGGAAAGGGTGATCAAAAAGCAATCCTCCTCTCCCTATGGCTCAAAGACGATCCCTTCGACGGTGTTCTCTCTATATGGCAGTCCTAGCACATCCCTTTGTCGACTAACTACCCCACGACCTTTGAAATACCGTCAAGAAGTGCATTTTTTTCTATCATCTAAAACTCTTTCGCTTGAATGCACGTCAAGGTCTAAAAACCATGCTATCCTCAAGGGCTTGTCGTGCAGAAGAGGAAGAAAAAAATTGAGTTGCTGAATCGAAATTAGATGGGCCAGGAAATGCTCGTTGGATAGAAAAAGGGCAAGTCTATTCATTCAGTGGCCAGTTGCTGAAGGGCGATTTTCCCAGCGTCACTGATGGGTGAAAAGGTTGCAAGAGGATATCGGTGTTTGGCAACATTTCCGCTCAGCCCTTCCACCAATGAAGTTGGCGACAACGGCCCGCCCGAAGTAATCGTGTCCACTGCCTTAAGTGTGTTCCCTGTTCTTATAGGAGATACAAAAATAGAAGGTCCCCACACATGAGAAATGAAATAACCTGCTTGAGGGTGGAGGGGGACGGGACATATTTTGAGAAAAATTTCCCGGTTATCAACTTCTCTCGGGTTTCCGTGTTATGTTCGCTATATACCCCCACACTTTTTTAGCTGCCGGAATCGTGGGGGGAGGGAAGGGGAGGGGAGGGGGGATACCGTCATTTTCTTGTACATGCTGTACCCTGGCTGGGAGAGGAGCTACCCGAAAGGATTTTTTCGCAGATTGATGGGCCCATCCAGAGTTCCTTGCTCCTGGGTTGAAGCAAAAATTCTGTTTTAGGGCAATTGAGGGCGAAACAACAATCTATTAAAGTACAAATTTAATTTTAAAGAAAAAAATCTCATTCAACAAAACTAATATTTAATTTTATCTCTGCTAGCAGTTAGCACCTAAATCTCATACTTCGGTTGCGATCCCCGTCTCCGAAGAACCTCTTGCACGGAACCAGTCAGCACTTCAAAACAGGGAACCAATTACATTTTCTAGATGAATAGGCAATTCCTAGCTAATTTCCGGCATCATCTGTGGGACAAATAAGTTTTTAGGTGGTGTAATTTAGTAGGCAGAGCGTTTTAACGTTTCCCACGTTTGCCTCAGAGGTTATCAACGTTTTTTATGACTCAGCCGCCGTCCTCCTGCAGGCCCCTGGTTGTGGACTGAAGGACAGATATAGTATCCATCACGAGTCTCTTTGTCGGAAATTATTGATGGCTGCAGAAGATCAAATGAGGCAGGTAGGATTCCACAAGGTATTACTGGAAAGTTCCACCCAGTCAAGTAAAGCTGGGTAGTGGCAGAGAAGGGGTGGAAAAGTGGGCGAAGATGCGTGGCCATCATGCCTCCATCATTCGCGCACTTTGCCCTACATAATGGAATAGAGAGTGCCGCAATAAGAACTGTCTTGGGCAAATTTGAGTCTCCACCGTTCTGACTATCCGTGGAAATGTGTTATTTTTAACGAACAAATACCCAACACAAGCTATTCTTACTAATTCCTATGAAGCAGCTTCTACAAAATGTCAATTATGAAAAGAGTAATCCTCTAGAGCCACGGGAGTAAGTTTGCACAACTTCACATTGATGTCAAGTGAGGTCTTCGAGGATTTCTTCTCGTCACTGCTGTCCGAATGTTTTGCAGTTCCGTTGCTGATGAGCTTTCTGGTGATGGTTCCAGGGCGGCGGGTTTGCCAGTCGATCTAAATCGCATCAATTCTATTAAACGCAGATTTAGTAGCTTACGCACACTTACGCTCGTATGGGTAGACGGAGTGTGTTCGCTGCTGGGGTCTTCAGGCTGCACTAGGTTTTGTTGTACAAAGTCCTGCTTATTGAGGCGCAGCTCTCGTTTGATCTCTTCGCGTATACTGTAGAAATTCGGGATCACGGTGGTTTCGGGTTCGTATCTGAGATGGAGGGGAGCTATATGTGAAACTGTGACGACAGTTCATATGACCATGTACCTTTTATAGTTCTGATTATTGTCGAGGGTGATTGGAATTTGTGAGTAGGGCAAATCCCTCTGGGTACGATAGGTTGCCATGCTGTCCGTCGAGCGCGATCCAATGTGTTCTGAAAACATTCGTGCTCTATTTACACCTAATGGACCAATGCTAATTCACTAGAGACGAAGCAAGAAAACGTTTTCAATACTCGAGCAAAACTTCTCGACAAGGTTGTTGTCATACGACTGTAGGATGGGAGGGCCCAATATGGCGGCGCCCACGCAGACCCAACTGTAATGTCAGCGAAATTGCTTAGCAATGAGCGAAGTCAAGCAGCTAGTCTGACGGAGCGTCGGCATTTAGTTCGCGAATGCGGGCCACAACTCAGATCTCTGACGCCCACCACTATTTGCTTGTCATCGTTTCCGAAGCAAACTGTTCCTTTCCAGTTGTTTTTCTTGGGCGACTGGTTGTATGTTTTTCTTGCTCCACTGCCAACCTTGTACTAGAACAGACTGACGTTTTGGTACAAAAATCGGCGCATCTGGTGGTGAGAACAGATGATTGCAGACCTTAAAAATAGATTACTCGATATCTCGTTCTACAGATCTGAGTCGCGCGTAAGGAGTTACCGATGTAGGAGGCGGATGAGGTACTGGGAGATAGTGAGACGCACCCATTGTTTCGCTAATAGCGCTGAACATACACATATTTTACTAACAGAAGTAATTTCAGCCATACCTTATTTCAAAGGGGATCTGTCCTGATCTCCGGAGTGGTCCCTCCCCCTCCCAATACGCTGACACCATCAAAGCAAATTTAGGCGATATCATTTCAATAACAGATTCACAGGTTCCGCCTTGCGGAAGCTAGTTCACTCGCAGAGGGCAGCACAGAGAAAAAACAAAAGGCCCATTTCCGTTGCTTTATGCACCGCCGCGTGGGGGCGCGTTTCGCCGCGCCGGATCTTGATGTTTGGACCACTTTATTTAAGCAACTAAACTTTTAGATCCACGTTTAACCCAAGAACGAAACACTCTAATCCATGAAAGATGAATTGAGGAATGGGGAGGTAATCTTTCCATTAATGATACACTTCGCGGTAATCCGATAATCGAACTAATAGTGGTAAGACTTTTCTTAGTGGGGCACCTCTGCTTCCAGTGAAATCATGCCAATTAGGAGGGACATAATGACTGTCTCCGCCCACTCCATTGACGCGGAATAAGTCTTCAATTCATTCCAGTGGATACTGTGTGTAATGTATGTCGTTCAATAAAATAAAAAAAATTACATTTCTCTGAGAAGAAGGGACGTGTCCAGGGTTCGCTGACGGTCGTCGACGGCGACTCTTCGACGTTCCAACATGTGACTACGGTCTGCACAATGCCGCAACGACGACGACAATGTTCGCGAAATGCGCAACTTCCTTCGTTTCTTCTGGAATAATCAATTGTAACTTGTTGCTTGGAAAGCTAGGCTGCTAGCACGAGTACCACGTTGACAGCAGAACAGAATATGATTGACACACACTTATTTATTCATCCCACGCAATGGCGAAGTAATATGACGTGTGAATGCATGCTCTATGAAAGATTAATTGGATGACTGCTTGGAAAGGGGCATTGTATGATGAAAAACTTGTGCAGGAATTGAGTCTCCGGAAGGTGAGAGGCTTGCTGGGGTTCGTGTGGGAGGAAACACTGTCTTCTAGGCTGCTGGCGCCCCCGCAAGTCACTGTGTACAGCAAGCCATACGATTCTGAATTGAAGAAGCCTGCGCGCCGCATCTTGGAACAACCAAATTCTGATGACAACCAAGTAACAGTGGTGAAACGAAGACTCCATTTCAACCAAAATCCTAACTTTTTCCTTAGAGTAGGTCTATCTTAATCTCTTTAGCCTTTCTTTCGTAGACAATTAGATTGATTGTGAGAATTATAGAAGTTTATGTGTGAAGCTAAGGCAGCGGAACTTAATTTCCCTAGGAATAATCCTTGGAAAAGTGCATTTCTAAGGACAGGGTCAGTGGGCGTGGCCAAAATTCTCGTGACACAAATATGCAACTCCTTTTTCTCCAGTCTTGCCGATTACATACTAATCGAAAAGCAGCTCGATTGACCTTTTGCGCCTTCTTTCTCTTCTGGTAAGCTTGGCAACAAGGATGCCCCTTTCACCGCGCTGGAAGGTTAGACTCCGGATCAGCATTAATCGAAGTTGAGCCAAACACAGCTGACGGTCGTAAATGGGCAGGTGAGAAAAAAAGCCTCATACGCCCTTGAGAGAAAATTCCACGACTGACTATTTTTCGTTTCTCACGGCTATAAACAGAAGTTTTCGCAGCAGACGCTTGGGCGTGTCAGATGGGGCAGATTGTGGCAGCGCCAACTCGTTTCGTACCAATTCCTGTCTGACTGCTTCAACACCACGGTACAGTGGACTGGTGTAGACAAGGCTGGAGCCGCGCTAAGCCCAGCCCCTGACATGCCCTCGCGTCAGTATCGGAAACTGTACAACTTCAGGTAGTTGGCAGCGCTATCAACACTATTTCATGTAGTCGATCGTCCTAAATTGAGGCAAATTCTCTGAAAAAAAAATGGTAATGTGGTAAGTAGACTGTGGGAAGAGGACAAGCTGACACCGCCATCACCCACCCATGCCGAGGCTGTACCCTTCCCCAGAGGTAGGTTGTGCAGTCTACAACCATTGCCGCAATAGCGATTTGCGAACTTCTCATCACTCAGGGCCAGGTCCCCACCGGGCTCATCACCCCATTGTTGCCAGACTCTCCAAAAGACGGATAGCATACTGAATAGTTTTTTTTCTGGAATCCCCTTAGTGCAAGATCTACTGAATAAAGGGACCCTGGCCTTACGACGTGAACATTTGCCCATCTCGAATGAATTATTCACCGAAAAGTTTTCATAGCTACATTGTGAATAAGATAATAGAGCAGGATAATCCGTATGGCCGTTAATTGAGTGGATTCCCATTATGGCGCCATGATTAAAGAATCATGAGCCCGTAGAAAGCTGTTAGTGAAACATTGTGCAATGTGAACCCATTTAGATGGGCGTACTCTGAAGCAGATGGCTCATCAGCGTTGGAACGACCACATTCATCGATTCTGGAGAGCAGTGACGAGCATGACTCACGCACACGATGACGCAGTTGGGTGATTTGACCACGGCTCACGGCTGGCTCATTTCAAAGTACGGACCTAATGAGCACCCAACAATCAGCGGTTTCTCGCGGGGATTTATTAGGATTACGATAGGGTTCGAGTGGAACCCGTGTTCGGGAAGGGGATCAGAGATAGTGGCAGGGCTTGCCATTTTCGAAGAGACCGAGAATGAGGAACGAACAAATTTTTAGTTTCATTCTGTTCCAACACTCCCTATTACAGGGAGCTTCCTTTCGTATGGGAAGATTTCGAAGACTAACCCGCCGCTCCCCCCCCCCACTCATCCCCTCATGCTTCTTGAGGACTTTCTGTCTGGCTACGAATACCCTTCCGTCACCATTGCCAATCCGTCCATTTCAATTGTTTCGCAACTTTTTACCTTTTTTCAAAGCTTTCAGCTGCAATTTTCCATTAATATTCCCGATAAATGCTGCATTCGGCTTGGGAGGGGGGGTAAACATCAGGACAAATCAAGAGCGCAAAGAACCATAGAAACTTCAACTACAGCACTTTTTCTGCATGTGTAGATGCATTCCCTCACCTCCCCCCTCAAAGCTGGCGATCCTTGACGTACTACGTGCCCTGTCCAGTGAGGACTAAAGCATGGTTCTAGTCCCTGAGAAAGTGGACTTTCGGTGCATCCGATAAGCCAAGGGATGAAGATTTTTGTGAAATCTATCGGGTTGTTCGAAAGAAATGCGCGTTGAAAGGCGCGGTTGATTTCCATTTATTATTCTCGCTACTATGGAGATTTTTTCTGAAAACAGTTTTTGTGCTATTGGAATGTAATTTTATTTTGCAGTTTTCGATATATTTTTTTCTAACGTCTACTTGTTTTTTGACGAAAAAAAGTGGGAAGAGTGGGTGCCGCACTGGTTGAGCGACGCAAACAGGGCAACACGAGTTGCAATGGCCGGAATTCTTCTTCGTCGCTCCAAGAACAGCTCGACTCTGTTGTTACATCAGATGAGACATGGATCTGCTGCGAAAACGCAACGTGAAAAAGCAGGTGGTTTATTAAACGCCGGTGACACTCCAAAACCGACTCCGAAACCGGATATACACGGCAAAAAGGTGATGCTCTGTGTTTGGTGGAACAGCAAAGGTTTGGTGTACTTTGAAGTACTGGATTCGAACATTAAGGCGATCTACAAGCATCATTGAGCGCGTGATCAAGCACTGCGTCGTCAAGTGTCGAAAGACGTCAGAAAAATCCTCCAACGACACACTAGTGCCACATGTCGCGAAAAATCATTTTGGAAAAAAAACTGAGAAATTGGTGGGAAGTCCTGCCTCATCCGCCATACAGTCCATTCCTGGACCATCCGATTACCATCTGTTCCGATCGATGCAGCACTCCCTGGCCGAGGAAAAGTTCACAAACCGCGAAGAAGCCCAACTCTGGGTGTCCAACTACTTTGAGTCGCAGCCGGCCGAGTTCTTCGAAAGAGGAACCCATTCTTTGCATTAACGTTGGCAACAAGATCATTGATAGTAATGGAGATTATCTTTCAAATTAAATCTTGTTTAATTTCGTTTTTATAAATAAAAAAATTTTTAGACTCAAACGCGCATTTCTTTCCGAACAACCTAATAGCTTGGCTAGGAAGGGGAAAGGGAAGAAACCCGAACTTGTGAGTTGAGCAAATCTGGACACAAAAACGTTAAAACTCCTTTTTTTTTTGACCAGAGACACTGCTTTAACTCACCGGCGCTCGTTATTCGCTAGGCTCAAGCAGAAAAATCCAGCCCCCGGGCCCCTTACCTTCACAGCTGCTGATTCACTTTACTCCGGCTAAAAGCCAAATGCCGTCCATAAAATAAAAGTTTGAAGAAATCTACAGTAGCTAACTAGTAAGGTTTCGCACTTCGAGACTCCTTGTGCAGATATGGAATTACTGTAATCAGCACGAACTATTGCACAAAACTGCTTCACATTACTGGAATAACACAGCATGGAACAGCATTCGAAACATAAGCCGTTTATCCAGAATGGACGGGTTTCTTTAGCATTGACGACATAGCTGTTTTGTAACAAGGTTTCCAATGTTGATAGCAATTAGGTGGTGAGTCAGTTTGCAGAAAAAGTAAATGAGCAGTATGAGCCTAACCAGGAAATGACGAACGGACTCTAGTCAAATCCCTTCAAACTTTCAAAAAACTGGAAGTTTCGACAATCCCAGATGAGGCATCGCACCCGCTCCGAAATTCATGGCTGGCAGAGCCAACTTCCATGCAAACGATTCTGTTCGGGACCAATCTTCTTACAAGAAGGACTTCCTGGAGTGATCGAGTTGGCAGAATAGTGCGCATTATCAGACATTAGATATCATTTTCAATCACCATCGAAACCCGTAAATGCTTCAGAAAACAATTTTCGGGGGTAGCCTAAAGCCTTATTAATCCTCCCGGGCATAAATCGTCTCAGGAAAGTCTGATACTCACCTATCCATCATGAGGAAACGAGATACCTCACTGGTCCAAGGCTCACTGGCCTCGCGCCACCACTGCACGTAAAGAACGATTGCAGGAAGTGTTCCATTCAGGTTACAGCATCGTTTGAGAGAATCCAAACGGGGAAAAAGGTCATATTTAGGTGAGATAACTTTTTCCAAGTCACGGAAGCATTCTCCGGTGTTTGGCTTATCGCGATTTTTCCCCGCTTCACGTGTGCTACATAGTCTTGTTCACTAGCGGGGTTGGGGCGTGTCAGAGCCCTGTCGAGCGGATCTGGCGTGACGCCAGCCACCCACCGGCCGTTGAAGCGAAAGCGACAGTAAATGGTGGGAAAAGCCTGGCGTCGAGTCAAACCCAGTCATCCGACATGGCCCGTCATCCGTAGCGAACAAGACCCTATACGGTCGCGATGCTCTACCCTGCCAGACTCCCGGGACTCCCGATATGGAATGTTGCAAAGGATCACAAGGATCGAGTCTTTCCGACTATGCTTGCTTTGCTTATTACTGAGACTTTCTTCATTAGCGAATAGGGTGTCCAATGAGCAGTCCGTAATTGATTCTCGGAGAAAAATCTTTGGTCGTCTTCGCACCGATCCATTTTGTGCTCTCATTAGTTGCGACTATAATGTCCTCCATCCAGCAAAAAGCGTACTTTGTCGTGGCAACTTCCGCCGGAAGTTGCGAGAGATCGATTCGTGTATGGTGAGCTTCAAGCTCAGCCGAGGTGGCAAAGTGACCCAGACTTCAGGCGGTGCTGATAGCCGTTGGTGCCGAAAATGGAGTCACAAAGTATCAAAATTCTTGTTCATTAAATCTTGACGCTGGCAAACAAATAGGCTGTGTTCTTGTCTCAAATTCGTTCACTTCCAAGATATCTCTGGAAGCTTCAGTGTGAATGTTCGTGGTAGGAAAGGGGTCAACATATGGTTTCCCCAAGATGGAGAGTCGTTAGATAGCATTCCTGGGTAGAGCTGAAGACCGCCCGACTGAACAGATTGGAACCCCTTTTCGACTATTCGCGGTCCCATTGCAGCATGCTGCGCTCAAGGACTCAAACAAAGAACGGGACTAGACTAATCAAAGGCGTCATGAGTTGCCGCGAGGACCATTTCTCTTCTCCAATGAATCGAGCGAGTCTCACGGAGAAATGGACCCCCTTTCTAGCGTTATGCCGCTACGTCTTGCGAATGGTGTTGGAATAGCACCATTTTTTCGTTTCCGACACTCTCAAGAAAAAATGATACTTTTCTCTATAGAGGGTGCATAAATGCAGACCCAGCAGAGATGACTCCGATTTTTAAAAGGATTTTCTGGAATGTTAAGCTCTTTCCACCAGAGGAACGTGACAAATCTTGAGCGAAAATAACTTCAAACACCAAGCGACAGAGGTATGAGACAGCTGCTAAAGTCGTTAAATAGGATGACATTTGGACCTCTTTAATGGACACTTCCAAGGGTTATTTCCCAAAGGTTTTCCAAAGCTTTTCTAGAAACGACCGATTTCTTTTCCTGAGGTTTCACAAAGCGTTTGGCTGAGTGGTTTCTCGGAAATCTTTTGATTTTCAAGACTCCGAAAGAGAGCAAAAATGCTCAAAGGAAGTGGGAGTATCGTATCCTAGACGTTAATTCGAAATAACCCGGAAACCAACAAGGTTTTCCATACCCAAACTTTTACCCTGCTCTCACACGCTCTGCGCAGGGGAACTCATATCGGAGATTGGCATGTGTAAATTGACGGTGTCAGTAGAATCTCTCATCTGAAGTTCCTTTTGCAGGTACCACCTCTTTCCCTTTTGTCACCCCATCTACCATCTTCCCCAATTTCCAGAATCCCTGTGAATTTTTACAAATTCCTGTCCATTTTTAAAACGTGGCTGAGAAAAGTGGGAGCAGCGCACACGTGGAAAAATGTTGCTCGAAGTTCGGCAAAAACTTTTCTCACAAGCACAACGACAACTACTAGAAATTTTACAGTCCACCAGACAGAGGAACCAAATCACCTGACAGGCTACTGCGAAAATTCTCGAACGGAGGAAGGCTACCGAAAGGAAGTCAAAGAAGGATTCTGGGCAAAAGTCAGACTCCGGAAAGACTCGAACCTGGCAGTCATGCCGACTGAGCCGTGCGAGATATTCTTCACGCCACTGCCGCTCCTTATTCCTCTCAGCTTAATTGGCTTTATGCTGCCCATGGCTCCTAACTCCCGAGACTGCGAGTGTGGCGAGCATTGTCATACTAAAACTGACTCAAGAGAAAGCATAAATTCTATTGACGAAGTAAGAGCGATAAGTTTTCAGACAGGTGACATCTCCAATCCCTTTTGGTTCTATCACCCTAACTTCGCGGGCACCCTTCCATGAGGTAACCACTGGAAAAAAATAGTTTTTTCGAAGTGGGTTATCAGTTGGTCCTCTTAGATTTGGAAGCCACTTGACATGACAATGAATGCTGCGAATTTAGATGCAGAAATTGCCTTTCAAAACGTTACCGTTACTCCCGCTTTTTGTTTTAGCGCTTTGCAATTTATGCCAAACTGAAGGACCATATTATACGGAAGTCACCATATTTCAATGTAAATTCAAATTCAATTGTTAAAATTGAGAGACCAACGTTGAATTTCCCTCTGCACAACAATGACTGCGGGCATACCATGTCAAAGCTCGAGCAGGACTCCTCTTGAAAGAGAATTCGGAAAGAAAAACAAGAAACTTCAGTTGCAGCTTTCAGCTACAAGGGAAACTTAAAGGTGCGATAAATGGCAGTTCTTGGAAATGGGTAATTTCGCTAGTTGCCTTGTTTTCCGCTGCTGTTACTAGGGTGACGCCATTAAATCTTTCAGAAGAAGTAATTCAAATGATACTTTCAGAGAAACCATTTTCTACTCTGACAAGAATGTTCTACTCTGACAAGAATGACTCGCGTTCCAAGCCGATTCAGAGGCCAGAGCGCTTATATTTGTTTTCTCAGCCTTCAACTTCTCCTTAGAATTAAAGACACATCCCGCAATAACTGGTGGGCGGAGAAATGGGCGGAGAATCATAACCACTACGGACGCAGGTCGACTTAAGGAAACTTGTATGAATTAAGGCAAGGAATTGGGAAAAGGGCGAAAAGCTCCTTCCAAATATAACAGCGATCCAATATATTGTCATCATCAATGTTTTCCTCTTCTTAATATTCTGAAAAGTAGCGCCCCAATGAGGAAGATACAATGACTATCAGTTCCCGCCTACTCGGTTGTTGCGGAATGCGCCCTTAATGAAGTTAAATTCTATCCAAAGACAGGGGCATGAGAGTTGCGCCCTAGCATTAAGTGAAATTAGACCTAAAAGTTACGCACTTCCTCAGCTGAAGATGACCTTCTGGAACTATGAGGGCAAGCCAAACTAAGGAAAAAAGCAATTACTCTCGACTAGACAAACTCTGCTTGAACTTCTTCCTAACAACACCGCAGATTCACCTTCCTGAAGGGAATTGGAATGCGAAAGCAGAATAGTTGACGAGCGTCGTTCACATGGGACAAAGGAAGCAGTTCCTTCCATGGATTATGTATTTTGCTACTTGTAGGATGATAAAAACTACAAAGTTTGTAGAAAGTTCATACAGGAGGAGCAAGTGAGAAAGCTGGAAACTTTCTCCTCTGATAGGAGCCTTTAGAGAGGATCCGTGAAGTTTACACAGCTAGCAACAAGATAAGCCGCGGTCCATCAACGGAACTGCCTTTATCTCATGATCCTCGTCAGCCGCGGAAGTTGCTTTTGTCCAAAGAACGACCATTCTTTAGCACAATAGTCGAAGACGTGATTTTGAGGAAGAAATGCCGACGGGTCCATCA
>MU943596.1:0-12611 GCA_036418165.1 Cooperia oncophora | reverse complement strand
TAGCGTACCTGATGCTCGTACTGTTCCATTTGTGAAGTAAAATATGAAGCGAAGAGATCGATATGAAGCGGCTGTGGTGCTGCGATATATGAGTACATACACGCAGTAGATCTACCGTAGCGGTTATTGGCACGATGCCACCGGAAAACTCGTCCGAAAGAGTCGTGTAGAACGAAGGCTTTCTTCGGAGGTTTTGGCCGTTTCACTTCGTTTATTAGCCATATTCCCCTGCTAGCATTTTAGACCAGGTACCAAGTTATCGTGCCTTATGCCCTAATGTGGGGAGGTCTCAGTTGTCACAGAATTGTACTTGATTTTGATTGCTTAAGAAGTTGGACAGTATAATGAGACGTGAGAGAAAGAATTATTTTAATGTCGAAAACGCAAAAATGTCTCCAGAAGTCGTAGAACTGCTGACCCTAATCGAGCCTGAATTATGAGCTCTCATGAAACGCTACAAGAAGGTCCAAAAAAGATACCAGAAGAATGCTGAGTTATGGGCAAAAGTCGTGACGATTACGGCTGACCGGCTCACCAAGTTAAAGGCAGTTGGCACGATAAATCCCCCAAGACGACTAGGATCAATACTCCTGGCAGGATAGAATTCCGCGACCCTGGGCAGGCGCTGCATAGCGGTTTCCCCGAGGAAGGTGCCCTTATAAGGGCCCTATCAAGCCACATTACGTCCCAAACGCCCGCCACGCCCGCCCGCCCACAAATGGACGACCGTTCCTGACGCTCGTATTCATTCATTTGCTAAGCAAATTATGAAGCGAAGGGATTGGTATGAAGCGGCCGTGATGCTGCATGCATACATGGGTACACATATGCAGCCGTATCTTCGGTAGCGGTGATTGGCAAGATGCCTACGGGAAACTCGTCCGAAATCGATTTCCCAAGTCACTGAGAACGGAGACTTTTTCTTCACAGGATTTTGACCGTTTCACTCTGCAGCCCTGGTGGCACAACGGATAGCGCACTCGCCCGGAAAGCGTGAGGTGCGGGTTCGACTCCCGCCTGGGGCACGACTTTTGCCCACAACTCAGCATTCTTGTGATAACATTCGGAACGCGAACTGCGGCGTTAAACAGCAGTTATCATAACAAAACAGCTTCAAAAAAACTGGTTATTGTATGTTTGTTAAAAAAGAGTTTTTTTCCATTTCTGCTAGCCGCCGTTAGGTTGGTGAGAAACAAAGCAAGATCAGAATGTTTCAAATTTCAAAGTATTCTTCAAAGTTGCGCTGTCGATATCGCCTACTGGCCAACTTTTCGGCTATTTTATATGCGTGCATTTGTGCACGACAACTAAACAAGTAAATACACTTCCACTCCCACTCGCCCGGTCAGTGTTCACCGATAGATGCGGGTTCGAATCCCGTCTGCGTCTGGCTTTTGCCCATAACTCAGCACTCTTTTGATTATCTCCATTCATTCCCCTTGATATTATTTTTATTCCACCAATGATTCTTGATTTCGAATAAAAATTGGTTAAGGCAGTAAACAAGAAACGATTTGGTTTATTTTCTTCACACAATCGAAAACCTGATCAGCCAGGACGAGTTTCTTCACCAACCAGCTCATCAACAAAATCTTTCCCTTGTGGTCGCCCTCATTAGAGGCATCTCATCCATTTTCACCGAAGTATATACATTGGCTGAGAATCACTACAAGGACATGTAGCCTCGCCGACGTGAAAGTGCCAAATTTCCATCTTAAATTTAAAAATTTGCATAATAACGGCAACACGGTGCACTTTCGGGCGGCTTTCCATTCGTTAGTAGATTAATTTTCCAAGCAATTCTTGTATTGAATATGTCAGAACTCCGAATTTTTATAATTTCTCTACAAACATGATATATTGAAGGCGCATTTTGAGATAAGTTGTCGAACACGTGGTAGGTGAAAGGACTTTTGGCCTGTCCGTGAAGGAAAAAAAACAGGAAATCTGCATAAGCGCCCTAAAAAGCCCTCCTAGCCCAAAAGGGAAATGAAAAAATGTTGGAACTTCTTGACCAGACAGGGCAGTAAAATGGCATGCGGTAGGAGAGAAACGACAGACAACAACACGTCACTTATGCTCAGTAGAAGCCGCATGAGCAACCATGCGCCTGAAGCCCCTACCTTCAGGCTTACTGACGCGAAACTGGTAGAAAATCGCCCATTGAGGTCCACAGTACCTTCCCTCACACAGGGCTCTGATTCGTAAAAGTAATAGATAGAATGCCTGACAATCAAAATCCCTGAAATAAGGTGGGCAACTTGAATTGAACGGGGCGGCGGGTACGCCCTTTATTAGATATTTTCATTTCGGGGCAGACGCAATCATGTCTTTGTCCTACACAGAACAAGATGACAGTTGTCTCAAATTGAGGTATCCCACGAGTAACTCCTGAGTAACCCTATGCCGTGTTCGAATGCCACCTCTGCTGGGATAAGGAGTGTATCTTTTGTTGCCCCAATTTATCTCATGAGACCCTTCAAAACCGTACAGTCCCTACCTTTAGCCTTACTGTCGCAGACGTTTCGAGGTATTTAGTGAAGAGTCCAGTAGATGGAGCATCTCGCTTATATTTGGTATGCAAGCACGGTAGTCCCGTCCGCCAGTACGTAAGATGTGCTACTTTCGCGGTTCAAAAACACGTGATAACGTTGCTATCCGATCCCGACGGATGTAGAGCCCCGCCCAGTGCCCCGAACAGTCAACGTTCATTTCTTGAGGTTTCGTGGTAGGACGATTATTTTGGGAACGTTTTGTTATTCCTTTTTTCACTGCTAAGTTACCACTTTGTCATCGGTATTTGAGCACCACAAGCTACCATTTTTGATGGCATGACGCTCCTCTAAATTAACCTCTGTTTCAATTTACGTTCCCTTCAACACCCGGAACTGCGAGCGCCTTGGCAAATGTTTTCAACATTCACGGCATAGTTGAATATAGCACAAATTATCGAGCAGATCCATTCCCAGAATGACATAACTTCTGCTGATCTATGATCATCCTACTATATATAATCCGCTAAGTTTGTCTGTTGGTGCGTGTAGGTGTGTATGACCGGAAATTCATAACTTCCTTTAATTTAGCCAGACAGAGTCCAGTTTGATAAATCTTATGGGGGTGCGACGAGATCATTGGTATGTGACAGAAAGTGGTAATAACTGATAAGAGCAGATAAGGGGCCTCAAAAGGATAGTGTCAGCAACTTGGTAGCGCGCCACAGTAACAGCAGGACATTGGGTCCAGGAAGTGATATAGGGGGAGATGAGAACATTATTGGTAGGTGACAGAAAGTGATAACAGCTGATAAGAGCAGATAAAGAGCCATCAAAGGAGAGTGTCCAAAACTGATATGGGTGTTGGAAGGAGAGCGCCACTAAAAGCATTACGCACCTATCAGCAGCAGTGGAAACGTGGTTCCAACAACTGATTTAGGGTGTGTAGGAAAATTGATCATGAGCGACAGAAAGCATTATGGTGACCGGCAGGGCTTGGTATGTGAAACCTTTACATCCCTTCTTCACATTCCTTACGACTGATCTGCGACCAGTATGGCTCAAATCTTAGAAGGAAGAGATTTATTGAGTGAGCACGTTTCGCTGCTGTCCAGCAGCTGTAGAATCAGGAGCAACTCCACAGCTTTCAGCTTCAGGCAAAAGTTAGACACTCAGCGATGTTGGCCATTGAGGGGCTATGAGAGTTACTAGTCAATAACTGTGTATAAGTCGCTTCCCCTTAGCTGAAAGCTGTCGTTCTCGTGGCGACACTGTTACCATCAGAACTTTTCAATCGCTGAGCTCCTGGAGTTGCATGAGTGGCAGATGTTCAAATTACAAGAAAAGTGATGAGCGCTGAGCACGGACAATTGATCACTAATACGGACAAATAGGGCGGGGTAGAGATATCGGGTATAGATATATATAGCAGGGGGGGGGGGGGCAAAAACACTTAATCGGAGGGGTAGAGATATCGGGTATAGATATACGGAGGGGGGGGAAAGTCACTTCGACCGAGTCACATATCAGCAAAGTTTTCGCAGCCCAGAGAGAAGACGTGGATACGAGTACCAGGGCGGAAGATACCCAAGATGTTCCTCTATAAGCAGGAGCTGGCTCTCGCCCATCACCTTCATGTACACCAAAATATGAAGTCATCTCCAGTCGCAGCCTGACTGGAGAAGACCTCACGGAATTCACGTCACCTTCCAAACAGGCTGCGGAATTTCTTAATGAACCACCCATAACATAGGCGTACCTGGAGAGCCAGTACTCGTCGACTCTGGAAACACTCCATTATCCAGCAGCTCGCGGCAGACGTCGCTTTTACCGGTCCAGGATATAATCTTGCACCGCGTCCGTCAAGGCGCCGGTTGATGGTATGGACCGGACGTACCTAGAATGGGAAGACCAATATTTTCTTCGTGGACCCCGGACATAAGGTGAGCGCTGGCGGTTACATTGAGCAACTCGTGCGCGGAGAATATCCTCCATCACATGTCTTCGTCCTTCGTGGAAACCTGTGTACTGCTTGACAGCATTTTGGTTGCCCACCACATGGAATCGAAGGGACGTCTGGCAGAAACTCCTCGCCCTACTCGGGAATGGAAGGGCTTCGGCTCCTCAAAGAAGATGGAATATCTAAGTAGGATCACCTGACCTGAATCCCTTCAATTACCCGGTTCGGGCGGAGTTCAATAGGGTGGTCTACGGTGGCGGAGAAATCTACTATCTCGCAGATCTCAGGCACCTCCATTTCCGCTCGCGGGGTGGGTTCGCTGTGCCCAGAATCTCTCGATGGCGCTCGTCCAGAAGTCTGTGGCGGTGTGTTATGATAGTATTTAATATGCTCTTTAATATGGTGGTGAAAATGTCCGATGAGAATTTAATAAACTTGTATTCTTATAGTCCTGCCTTCGATAAGTCAAGTGAAGCAAAAGTGACTTTTTTGCCCCCCCCCCCCCCTTAGATAGTCCCAGTGAGTCTCCAGTGTTGAGGCAACCGAACTTTTTATAACTATTTGCCTTAAAATCTTTATCACTTGAGGAGCTTGCCTCACGAGTGTGATCTGCGGTCGGATGCCTAAGAAAACTGTGAACCCGCCTAACACGCTGAAAGATCCGTCTCGTAGGTCGTCCACATTTATGCGCGCTAAAGCTCTCGGCCGGTACGCCCCTCACTGAACTCCGGGCGCTTACAAACCACTCGTCCAGGAACTGGCCGTCTTCCACCTGCTGAAATGAAGGTGTTCATCACTGCTACTACGTTCGCCCGTGTTTGCGTGATCCTATAAGGATCACCTCCAGCCGTTATAAAATGATGCCGGCCCTTCTTTTGCTCTTCCCCGCAGCTGTTGAGTGGAGAAGAGTCCTCTGTCCTACGTAGAGGACGCATCCCTATAGAGTGCTACGCGAGTGTGAGCGTGCTGCGCACTGTCTCAGTTGCAGCGCATTGCGACGATTACCTGTGTTACCTGACGCACTGACAGGATTTCGGTGCTGGTCCGTATCACCCCGCTTGGCCCATGATTAACCCCATTTGTTGCAACGACTGCATCATCTTCATCCCCATTTACTCTCGTTTACACTGTAACATTATTCTCATGTCTTCGTGCTCTATCACATTCCTAAAAACGACTCAACGTTATTAATAGGACAACTTAAAGACGGATTAGAGAAAAGTCCAAGGCAACAATATAAATCATCCTTACATACCTGTAGTTATCTTTCCGTTAAGCATCCAGTGTCTTCCTCACTTTGTATCTCGTGCGCTGTTGTGCCTCTATCACCTCCCTTCAATGAAACACACTGTAGTTGTTTACTTTTGTCAAAACTTCGTGGGTTTTAGCGTCCCGTTTCAACTACATTCCACTGCGCGAATAGGAAGAATCTTGACTTCCCTAATGCTTTGCCCTATGATTCTTGGGCCACGAGATCGAGTTCGAGCTAGGCAAGCAGAGAATGAGAGTTGTGGTCAGAAACTCTTTTACAACTTGTCTCCCGAAACCAGTGTTGTCTAATCTCCGAGTTGCTTGCTGGAAAAGATCCTCAGTGTTGCCACAACTCCTGTTATGAACTTTCAGGGAGTTTCCTCTCTGAGTTCAGTCACTATGGTATTCTAAAAAAACCAGGCCTATTGTCTCTTTTAAAATTCTATCTTTTCCTTGCCACCCACAATTATAGTTCCTATCCTGTCCTATCTTACTGCTTTTAACCTAACCGTTCTTGCCGTTACCGTCCCCCGCGCGCTGTGGTGACTCTCTTCTTCTAAGGTGCGCTTTTTCCACCTGCCGTTTCTTATCAGCCCCTGTGTGGAGCCGGGTCCTTCCACCTGACATCCACGCAAATTGTTCCGCCTCAACCATCCTATCAATCACCTCTTTGTGGGTGAGTCAACGTTCATCCGCTGCTCAGACGCGGTTTATGGACTGGGGACCTCCCATTTCTAAGACTCCCTTCCTGATGTTGATCGAGCTCCTATCACTTCCTCCCACCTACCAATTTGTTTCCTTCGACCACTACATTCCTCATCAGACGTGGTAGGTATTCTCTACAAATGGATTTAAGCGGTACAGTTATGAATTCTCTGGTCACGAACACTTCATACACACAGACATACACGACAGCAACAGACAAACTTAGCAGATTATATATAGATAGGATAGCTTACCTATTTCGTACTTTCGTGTTTAGCTGTACTGCTTCTCCTTCACTGGTTCTTTGTACCTGCGTTTCTGTGTCCTGGTTCCTAGGATCGACCGCCGACTTCTGCGCTGTACCAAGAAGTGAACGCGCATCCACGAGTGCTTCTAATAAATAATAAATAAATAAATAAATAACTCACTAATCAGTCCTAAAGGATTCTCTGAGCGCAGTAGTGCGCTTCAGCCAAATCCGTCTGAGCATGAGCCATAATCTATGTGTTTATAGTGGGTATTCTGAGCACCTGACTTTTCGTCTGCACGAAATTACGTACTCATGAGCAATAGATCTATGCCGAACACCGGCAGGTTCCTTTCACTGCGTAAGGCATGCCGGCGGTGTCTATTAAGTATGACTGATGAGTGGGTGAGACGCGAAGTGTCGCAGGTGACTACAAGATCACTAGTGCTTCGTTTCTATATACAATAGGTACTCAGCATTCCCCCTTATTTTATCACGCACTACAACTAAGTACGCAAGTTCAGGTGCAATTATTTCTTTGTTTACTTAAGTTGCGATGTAACAACGATACACCGCATCCGAAACTAAGCGCCATAAACTGAACATCAGTTTCAATAATTGAGTGGTGTCGTCAATATCGAGAGTGCTCGTCCAGTTATTGCAATCAAGCATTTCCTGCGACCAGAACTTTCCAGCGGATCGCACGGAAAACACATTGAGGTTCATAGAACTCGTTTGGATATGTAAGAACTTGCGTGTTCGGATCTTCCAAACAGGTTTTCCAGCGTTAAGGTGCTCTAATATCATTTCAATGCCAACAGAGCAAGATATAATCTAGGGAAAGTTTCTTGTCATTTGAAAAATCCCAGTTTTTCCTAGTGCAATGCAAAGCAACTGAATTAGAGAAAACAGGACCCATCCTATCACAACTGGACAACTGCAAAATCGCATTTCACTCATGTCAGCTAAGCATTTTCCAATTTCAGAACGGAAGTGAGTGGGAACTCAAGAAGTCTTTTCGCCACTCGAGCTCGCCCAGTAACTTCGGGACCAAATATCTGACCTATTTTTACAGCTAGTGTAGACTCCAAACCGCGGACGTTCTATTGCCATGTTCAACCTGCCTGCCTGGCTACGGTGAGTCCACTCAAAATAAACCTGTTATCAGATCATTCCCATAATTTTTACTATAGTCGACAGAACCTTGAGTGCGTGAAATCCTCTCCTCCCCCTACCTCCCCTCCCGCGCAAAGATGCTCACGCGCTGAATTTAGAGGGCCAGGGTGCTTCCTCTGCGTGCGCCTAAATGTGAACCCAAACTGTCCAAGCTATACAAGCCTTTTGAGTTCACTCCTTATCCCTGAGTCGGAGTAGGCGGAGCATTTGTACATGGCACGGAATGAGTTACTCGCGGGGTATTCCAGTCTGAGACAACTGTCATCTTGTTCTGTGTCGGACAGATACACAACTACAACAATGCCAAAATGAATCTCACCAGAAACACAGCCACCGCCACGTTTGGCTGAAGTACGCAGCCACGCCCACACATATCGGAGATTTCGAGTGTAATTGGTAGGAGGTTCGCGTGGAAGGGAAGAGACGCTGAGTTCCGCCTATACTGGCATCCTCGACTCCATATGTCAATGTCAGTGTCTCAAGAAAACAATAATCAAACTTTAGTGCTTCTGCACTTTTCTTTTAGCTTCCACCAGGGTCAACAATAGGGAAAAAAGAGAAGAAAAGAATATAATGTTCAGAGATGCCGCTTCCGTCCACTGCTATTCCTGGATCACTACAATGCCCTTATTCAGGTTTATTTAATCGTGGAAATTACTATTATTAGTTCAGTTTGCATGTTGTGCAAGTCCTGGAGAAAGATTGTGCCCATTGAGTGATAACTGGGACCAGTCCACAACTTGAGGGGAAGAATACCGTGCCCCTGAGCAGTCGAATGGCTTATTCCCACAAAGCTCACTCTCTAAACGCTCTGAGAGGCCTGAAATGCGGACCGCCACTCCCGAGAAGTCCTCCCCTCTTACCCCTAGCCCACAAATAGCCCCTCCGGCCAGCAACTAATCACGATCGGATCAGCTGTTTTCACCCACCTTGTTAATGGTGTTTTTTCAAGCTACATTGTTCCTTCTGAAGACGTGAGTTCCCGTTGATAATCTTTCTTTTGGCATTAATGCCAGGCTGTTCTGCAGGTTATTGTTCCTTGTTGTAGAATTTCGAATTTTTTTATGTTCTTGTTAATTGTTTGTGCTTGGATATCTGAGCATCGACTAGCATTCAAATGATATTCACTAAGCGGTGTTCCTTATTTTGCTGACATTGTTGACTTGTTGATGTTTCCTGTCGCTTCAATTGATGTTTTTCACAGTTACGCATCCTTCAGTGTGCGACTTTGACGACTCGAAGTACTGGCGAAAAGAAGTGAGTACGTATCGACTGGTAGAATAAAGTTACGTGAGAACTAAAAGTTTTAGTGGGGGTCCTGCTGCGAAAGGCCAGTGCGCGGAGAATTGAAGGTTCGCGGCTGCCAAGGCATCGAGAGGTGCAGAAGGCATGTCTCGAGCCTCCAGATGAATTTCCGAAGGAAGAGGACACCTGGATGGCTGGCTCACTTAATATGCGTGAAAAGTCGGAATGTGAAAAGCCAGAGAGTTCAGAAAACGCCATGCAGAAGTAGCGCTGAGAAAAACAGTGACGTCTGACGTGACGCGCTACCGCGTACTATGTGGTTATCATATTTCCATATTTATCTTAATGTTTTTTGATCCCAGATGGCTTATCGCTCAGAGTGTGGTGTATGGAGATCTCAAAAGTGTTTGGAGCTTGAGGAGGGAATCGAGGCATGAGCTCACTATCAGATTAGAATAGTATCAGCTGAGATAGCGATGATGTAGGATCCCGACTCTCCGCAGTTCGATCGCAGCAACAACACTTATCTGAATTGCCTCTGTATTTTTCCTTTTCCTTGTTTTCTTTCTTTCTCAATATATTCGCCGCAAGGTGTATCCCTTCCATGTAAAAGGATTGCAGGTCCTTAGTTGTGGGAATTTGCCACTTCCGAGGAAGCCTTGAAGTCGAAAATGTGATAAAGTGACAGTCCCTTATGTATTTTCCTTTCTCTCGAAAAGACCACACTATTGCAGAGGGGATTTTCGATGGGTCAGTACGACCTCTCCCAAAAAAGAGGAGAGGTTGATATGCCCCTCCCCCTTACCTCTCCCCCTGTCTACTTCTCAGAATCAGGCCATTAAAACAATGGAGTCCGTGAATTCTAGATGCAGTGCAATATACAAGCGTAATACTGTAAATAAGTAAACGCTTTGGAAAGTGAACTGTGAATGGTTTTCGTGGTGCTGGTTACCCGCAAGAGCATTCTCAAGGCTCGAGATAGTGCGTTCGCGTTGGAGCAGATTATTTCGACCACGTGGCTGAAAAAAGTTGTCCCAAAAGAATGCGCGGAGAGAGAAGAAAAGAAGCAAAATTGATGAAACATGAATCAGAGCTAATTCGCGACAGGTGATAAAGAGAATCAGCAACGTGTTTCTATTCGCAACGAAAAACTACTTCGTTCGGGGGCACTCATTGTGAATTTTGAGAACGGACACATAGGAGTTTTTTCTGGGCTGAGTAGCGGGAAGGTTCCCATGTGTGACCTCATTCAGGCCAATTGATAACTTTGAAAAAAATGAAAAATCTCCATTGTTCCCGGAATGAACTTTTCGCTAAACGGGTTTCTTCAGTTTCAAGCACAGAGTGATCTAACGCTGCCGAGCTTTTTGCTGTGGAGACTTTCGAGCAGCTGGCGAGGAGACTTCGAGCAGCTCATCCTGTGCTATTGCAAGTAAATTCGTTTGAAACAGTGAGTGTACCTCTAGAGCGCACTTTCCCCTCGGAAAGAAAAAGAAAGTGGTTTGTTCAACTACAGTTGTCCCATCTTCGAGTGCGCCAAACATTAGCTCCCACGCAGAGGTGGTGGAAAGATACAATTTCTACGTAATGCTTGTTCATGCATAGCAAATACATCCACAGGGTTCGAGAAGCCTGGCAGACCTCTGAAGCACTACAAAACGTTTTATGTACTATTCGCCATCCACATTACTATATGGATGGCGGATTTGTTGACTAAACAGTACTGTTAGCGACTTGTTTGGCGCCGTTTGGCTTCTACTTCGGTAGAACCTGCGATTTTTTAATGCTGTGAAAAGATTCGGATGAACCCCCGTTGTTGCAGGAACTTACAGATCTTCACAGTGTGGCCTGTACAAGTTTCACGGAATACCCACACCACACCAAGCCAAATCGGCACGGTTTTGTCCTCCGCAGCTTACCGATGCTGATATCTTTGGACTCCCGACGGTCAAATACAAACCTCTTCGGGGAGACCCTAAAGAAAATATGTCCTGTTCTCGGTAGGTGATGCGCGCGTCAGATTTGGGAGCAATTGCCAACAGGTTTCGCTGCGAGACCTGAACCACCAGGTTGCGGGAGGGGCTCTGTTCTCTGCAAAAGCGTGGCGCGTGGCTGTAGTTAGGCGTGCGGCTGGCCGTATGGCGTGTTGCGTGCTTGTGGCACACTTGTGGTCGGTCGCATATTCGGCAGAGGGTTAAGACATAATGGACATTAAGCTATCACGAGCCACTAACCTCTGTTCCGTGCATATTCTTTTCAGAGAAATTCCAGTTTGAACGTTTATTTCCACCAATTTTTAAACGACTTTTCGGGGAGCATTCATAATTCTTAGAGTGTACAATCTATAGGACATGCCAAAACGGGAGGAACTCCTCTGCACGCACCATCACCGATGAGGAGGAGGAAGAGGGTTCAAGCCATTTCTCCTCTGCACCAGAAGGATGCACCATTGTTTTGGGAAACTCTTTGCCATGTACTGCACTCTTCATGTTTTGGCCCCTTAGCAACTTAATATGACCCCGTAGGGATTTCCACATAGTAGTTGATGGGCGTCACTTCCTCCCCACTGCCCCCTGTCCTGGCAAGCCTTTTTGATTACCTATTCCTGTGACTACTCGCCGTTACGATGGTTACTGTGCGTATGTTTTTAAAGGCGGGAGAGAGATAATGAGCATTTGTCTATTTCTACGTGGGGGGGGAGACTTCATCGCTTATTTCATGGCCACCGTATCACAAAACAACCGTCTTATAAAGAGCGAATTCACTCGAAAACCTTTCTTTTTTTACGAAGTACTCAATCCATCTGTCAGATGAAGGATCCAAGGATCATTCGTGCTCAAAAGCGTAACATTAATCTCAGTCAAATCACTCGGATATTGTCCGCCCCACAAGCTTTTGCACACTAGCGGGGGCGCACCATTTCCCCGCCCCTTCCTTCATTATGCGGTCATTTCCATTGTATTCGGCTAGGTTTCGCCTCGTAACTTTGGCCTTTGTCTAATGAGAATCATTCCTGTGCTTCTAAGAATCATTTCGAATAAAAGTGCATGGCCATGCCAAGGCGACGTTGAGTTTTCGCTTTCAAAGGGATTTTGTTTGTTTCGCTTTCCACAGAAACCTCAGTGATATGCTATACCCATTATACCGTGGTTGTCAGGGAGAAACTGTTGTTTATGGCTCATCCCCGCTACCGTCAGCTGATACACATCTAATTAAAATCATCTAACTATACTGAAAAGCTCGGATATGATGACGTAGAGCAGTCTGAAAAAGTATTGTGAAAATCCCTGTGAGCCGTACACTGTTATAGGAATTTAACCAACGAACTTCGTTATAGAATTGCTTGATAAAGTCTTCGCCGTTGATAAGTCCCTTTGTGGGATGCGGCACGCATTCTACTTCCATTCAGAATCGTAGTGGCTTATTGAATGCGATGTGGCCTATACAATGACTTGCGGGGCCAGCCGATGTACAAGTCAGTGTTTTATCCTCCCAGACGAATCTGGTACCAATTTACCGTCCCCGGAGGGTAGAA
>MU943595.1:1080-12114 GCA_036418165.1 Cooperia oncophora | reverse complement strand
CAAGTGTGCGGGGTCAGGGGCGTAGCCTGAATTGAATGCGCGGTTACGAGTATCTTCGCTGTGCAAAGAGTGGATGTGAAATTAAAAAGTTGAAAAAGTTATGAAATTTCGAAGTTCGCAACAAACCCTTTGAAGAATGGGCGGAGTCGGCCATGTGTCGATGTGTTGAAAATCTATGTCCGCGCTGACAAGTAGGCGTGACCGTCGGGGAGGGGCTCGCAGTGGTGTCTGGCGTGATCTGGTTGGCGAACTGCCCGGTCTAAAAGAGTGGTGAATTTGATTTGAAAAGTGGTGAATTTGGTTTGAAAAGTGGTGAATTTGGTTTGAAAAGTGGTGAATTTGGTTTGAAAAGTGGTGAATTTCAAATGAAAATTGTATATACATATACACCTGAAAACGCTAAATCGATATCTATGTCTCCCTTGTCCTCGTTACGGTAGCGTACGCAGGTAACGCTAGATCGATATCCATACTTTCCTTGCCACTGGGGAGGCGGTCGGATGGCGTGCCCGCCAGCTGTCATACCGTAACTGGGACGTTGCTGGCCGTAATTGCCACCTCCACCGAGCCTCTGCAGCCGTCCTCTTGGGTCGGACAACTCGTCCAAGCACTTGTCACCTTCACTCTCGTAAATGATTGAGCAGCACTGGCAAAGTGCCAACGTAGACGTTGAATTGCTAACTTGTAACATAACTACGTAGCACATTCATCCGCTTTTAAACTAATTTTCCACTTCTTTCCCCCAACCATCCACTGCGAACCCGCTATAAATCTGCTACTAATTATCAGATAAGCAAGTCTTTCTCAGGTGCTATTCTGTCCGGTAACGATGTGATTATCGACTACTCGTTCCATTTCTGTAAAAATATGACGTTACCAACTCAGTGGTAAGTTTTGTACAACTGCTCAAATACTTGAGTTTCCATGCTGTTGCTCACTGAAAGAGCATAGTTTCATGGGCATTATGGGATCATGACACATCTTTTCGTTTTGCAACAGCTCATTTCTCCTTATTAGGGTTCGCTCTCGTTCCTGACAACTGTTTTACATCTTTGTAAACACTCTGTGTTCACCCACTGTTCTGCATCGAACATCACATTTTCATTTATTCCCTTGTGTTACTGACAAACTTGTACCTCTTACACTAGTGAATACGTAAAATATGTTACCTTATCACTAGAACAGTTCAGTGAAAATTATTCTTCAAAACTCATCAATGCTCTGTGAAAGCCATTTTCGTGTATTTCAACCCCCCCCAACTGTATTTATGAGTAGAAACCGAAATTCTGACCTTGCTGACGAGTGACACTTCTCATTAATTACTGCCATAGGGGAATGACGGGAAGTGCGACGTTGCTGATTTCGTTTGATATGCCCAAAGGAGACACGTGGCAGTAATCATGAGATATATCACTCGTCAGCACGGTCAGAATAGTCAGTTCCTGCTCATGAATACATTACAGCTTGGATTGTTTGCAGATAAAAAATGCCTACTGGAGCCATCTTAAGCAGTAAAGTTTTAACAAAAAAAAAGCTGGGAGCAAACTGAGAGAAGAAGAAGTGTCGTGATCCTGAAATGGCCATGGAACTACACTCTTCCAGTGAGCGAACAGTATGAGAATTCATTTTTACAAAACTTACCACGATTTGGTAACGCCATAGTTGTACAGCAATACAGTGCGGAATGCATTGGTCGATAATCATCATCGTAGCTGGACAAAATAATACCAGAGAGACTAATTGTTTGTCATGAATAAATAGTAGCAGAATAGTAGTGGAGGATCGCAATAGAGGGTTAGGCGAAACAGGTCGAAAATCAGCTCAAAAGGAATGCGTAGGTGAAGTAATCAGCACTCAATTCGGCAGTTTGCGCAACAGTGCCGCCTTTGCCAGTGTAGGGCGATGAAATTATGCAGATATCAAGGTTGCATAAGTCAGCCTTGACGAGCTTGTCGATCTAACTAGGGAAGGTCGTCAGGTCGAAGTGGCCATTTGTGATGAGATGTAGATCACTAGACGTGGTTTTGGACGCTGATCTTGAATCTGCCTTCAAAATTGCAAAGCGATTCTCTGAACGGAGTTATGGAGCGCGTTTACCACGCAACAGGTCATGGGATCGGATCCCTGCTGAGCTTAACTTTTTTGCTTGTTGCGCAAACGTGGCAAAAAGTGATTTTGCCGTCACTACTACTTCAGTTCTCACCTGAGCTTGTCTGAAGAAAAGTTTGCCTCCATTTATTACTGCGCTTGGACTCCTTGTAGACTACAGTGCACTACAGTGCTTCTACAAGGAGTCCAAGCGCAGTAATAAATGGAGGCAAACTTTTCTTCAGACAAGCTCAGGTGAGAACTGAAGTAGTAGTGACGGCAAAATCACTTTTTGCCACGTTTGCGCAACAAGCAAAAAAGTTAAGCTCAGCAGGGATCCGATCCCATGACCTGTTGCGTGGTAAACGCTCCATAACTCCGTTCAGAGAATCGCTTTGCAAATTTTGAAGGCAGATTCAAGATCAGCGTCCAAAACCACGTCTAGTGATCTACATCTCATCACAAATGGCCACTTCGACCTGACGACCTTCCCTAGTAAGAAACGGCTAAACAGAGGTTCGGTGGAGGTGGCAATTACGGCCAGCAGCGTCCCACTTACGGTATGACAGCTGACAGTCACGTCAATCGACATACACCCCATGCCCCATACTTTCCGGGCGACCACGCTGTCCGTCACAAGTCTAGAAACGCCACTTGGGGACTACTACCCTATGGCCCCCTTCACGCGCTTTCAAGAAAGTTGCACGCTTCTGCAGCTGTGGATTCGTTTCGCTCCGGAGAAGGTGCTTTAGAAGAGGTTCGTTCGTTTGCCGTTATCGATACTTCAGCACAGCGCACCTCTAAAGCACCTTCTACGAGCGAAAACGAACTCCACCAGTGCAGAAGACGTGCAACTTTTCTTGAAAAGCGCTTCTGTGAAGCGGGGGGGGGGGGCTGACAGTCACGCCATCCTACATACACCCGGTAGTAGTCCCCAAGTGACGTTTCTGGTGTTGTGACGGACAGCGTGGTCGCCCGGAAAGCATGGGGCATGTGTTCGACCCCCCCCCCCCTACGATCAAGAATTCGCCCAACGCTTAGCATTCCTGTGGTGACTTTTGCAGCGCGCGAACTGTGTCCTCCAGGTAACATAATCAAACTACTGTTGACAGGTTTTCCTGCGAATCTTCCATTTAGCAAGGTTAAATAGAGCCCTACGGCCTGTAGAGCTGGAAGATAGCCTAAAGTCCTAAAGAGTCAAATAGGCCTTTATCTTTGAGCAGACTAGAGTGATCCGTCGCTAAGGATAGGGAATACTTTACGGATGTTTTTGAGCACTGGTTTCTTCTTTTTACTTTTTCACAGGCCGTCTCGGTATTGCTGCTGTGCCGTCCTAGACGTGTGCGCTAGTAATGAACCACTCTGAAACACGAGCGGTCTGGCAACAGCGTGAAAACTGATTGACGGAATCAATATGACCTTGCTTTTTATGTTCGATTCTGCATGTTTCCCGAGTACTCTTCTGTGCCGTTTTTTACTTTTGCCACAAAAACCAGAGAAGGCATTCGTGGTTCATCGCTGTCCGAACAATGGTGCTCTCACATTTTTTGGGCGTTTGTGACCTCTTTTCCTTTCACTGGCTTCTTCAGATGCAATAGCAACTTCAGATCACATTAGACATGGTTTTTCTCCCAAGAATGTGAATTATATCTTCAATAGGAGCTTGTTCATCGAGGAAGACGGAGTGTCGATGCCGTAGACTGTCCAATGGGCATCTTGGGTCTTAGAACCAGGTCATCGTTCTTGGTTATAAAAAGCTCGTAAAGCCTGTGACACTGGCAGAAGATAGCCCTGGCTTCTTCGTGACAGTACGAGATGCTGAGTTCGAGCTTCATCCTATATTTTTTATAGATTCCCTTGAAAACCTTTCGAATCGCTCCGGGCAATGTCCTGTAAGGTTGCTTCAGTTGTTCTGTCAGCAGTGACGTAATTGGTGCTGCTCTTTTGGGTTTATTTGTGCTGTACGACATTCAGCTTCAACACTAGACTGCTCAGAATGGAATCGCCGTGACCTTAGCATTGTATCTGGAAACAAAGAAACTAAGGCATCTTCCACAGTTCAAGGTTCTTAACAAAAGAATTAACGCTAAGTACATTCTGTGGATATAGTTAGGCACGGATTAGTATGGGGGGAGATGTCAAGGGCCTCATAGGAAACTGGAGTTCGCATCATACGAATAGGTTTACCATACTCAGGAGTGGTTCACCCGGATCGGAGCTCCTCCCTCGCTTTATGCTTCGGCAAAAGCCCTCACCTCCCCCATTCGCAAGATCTCCAGTTTCTAGACAAGGTTGTTTTTGCCACAAGCCTCGAGCAGGTGCTGCGTGGCGGTTTCTCCGAAAAAGCGGCTTTTATAGCGCCCTATCAAGCTGACATATCCGATCGCGGGCTCCACCCACGCCCCGCACGCGCAAACTGCACTGGTCTAATTCCTATCGACCTCCATGATCCGCGTACATATGCAGGTAAGAGGTTTCGTATTGAAACAGCCTGCCGATGATGCCATGTGACATATGAGTACGTGCCATCCACTCGAACACTTACCGTAGCGCTTACCTCGCCATGCGCAAGGGGAACTGATTGAAAGTGCCTTCTGAATGGTAGCAGAAACAACAGCTTTTATTGCAGATAGATTTAGCGCTCTTGCTAACATTTTAGACAGAGTTCCGAATTGTGCAGCTTTGCCTTCTAAGTACTTTCTCCCGAGTTCCTGGCGAACAGTTGCTGCACAGAGGATACATAAAGGTTTGGAAATCGAGGTCGTTGGATCTAAACATGACTCGCTAGCTCAACACTGGTCCTTTAATTAGTAGCGCCATCGCGGCAAATTGCTGTGTTGGTTCACTCTACTTTCATCCTCAATGCATGCGGGAACCGGCCTCCAGCGATTTCAGCGTCGGCAATTGTCGATCGCCACTGGATTTCCAACCTCCCGCTGCTGCATACAGGGAGACTTCCCAACGCGCCAACTTTGGTCTGTACAGGTGAAACGGCGACGAGTCGGGCAAACGCTGAATCAGCAGGGCCTGTTTTTTCGATCTCCAATCTATAAGAAAATATGGAAAAATAAATAAATAAAAAATAATTAATATGAAAATTTATAATATACTACTAACAAATAATATCACATGAATGATATAAACTCTATGCCTGATAACCATTAAACGGCAGCTCCCACAGAGATGATCCTGAGCCGGAAGAGATTTGGCGAAGCGGAATGTCCGACCTGTAGTGGTGAGTCGTGAATGACGGTCACGTCGATGAGCACTTTTACTTCCATACTTGGAAAGAAAATAAGACGTGGTCATTATTAGTCTCAGTGTTTTTGGGATAGTGGTTCCACTCACACAGATGATTTCTGGCAACGCTTAATTTCACGATTCGCTCAGGTTTTGTCAGTTTCTCAAAAAGTTTATGAGTAAATCGCAACACTTATCAGTCTTGCCTTCATGAGAAGAAGTGCTCCGGTCGCGGTGGTTATACATTATATTTCTTGGATCGTCTACATACACAAATGCAGCTTTTTTATGTAGGCCTCAGCGTCTCATGCTTGAGCCATGGTGACAAAAGAAGACAGTTTGAGGGAAGGCTTCAAAGGCAAGCATTCCCAAGACGTTTAGTATTAATACGCCTAGCAAGATAGAAATCAGCGCCTTTGAGCAGGCGCTATGAGGTACCCTTACCAAGGAAACCACCCTTATAGTGCCTATCAAGCTGCAACATAGCCGACACGGACGCCCACCGCGCCCGGTGGCCTCAAATGTTCCGACTGCTGATACTCGTATCGCTTCATTTGCGAAGTGCAATATGAAGCGAAGGGATTGATATGAAGCGGCTGCGGTGCTGCATGGATATATGAGTACATACATGCAGCCGTATCTACCGTAGCGGTTATGGCACGATGCCAACGGGAAACTCGTCCGAAATTGCTTTCTGAGTCGTGTGGAACAAAGGCTTTTTTGCAGGTTTTTGACCGTTTCACTTCGCTTTTCCTCCATTTTCGCGCTACATCCCAGCACCCTGATAACATTTTAGACCGAGTACTAGATTATCGTGCCATATGCCTTCAATGGTGCCGACGGTACGAGGCGCAGTTCTTGTCCATTTTGCAAAAGAAATAGGGGAAAGGCAGTTAATAGAAAGAGTATCACCTTGAGTAATACTGCTCATATTATCGACCACACTGCTTCAGATCATAAACAAGTATTTTAAGTTATTATGACTTTCCCGTCGACATAATGTGGCTTTTTTTGTTTATAGTATGCCTTCATAAAGTAGGCATTCGGCGAGCAAAGCGAGATGTGGTCGTGAAAGGTGAATCGCTCAAAAAAGCAGTGAATGATGTTGTTGAAACCCATACCCATCTTGTCACCACCTAAAGAAGACGATTTATCGAAATGGCTTTTTTTGAGACCATAAGAGAGAGAAAGTCATTGTTCCTACAGATTGAACTTTACACTAGAAGCGTCTGTTCATTAAAGAGTTACGAGATGAAATTCTCTCAATCATGCAGGGCAATGGTCATTTTTTTCTTCAAAGAAACCTGTCCAATTTGATAGACATCAGATTTCGACCATTCAGTCATTGTCTCTGGTTGAGACAAATCCAAGCTAATCTACATATCTCTCACGAAATTGCGAAAATGCATTGTGAAGTTCGCACTTCAATGATGCTCATCCTTCACCATGCGAGAACGCACAATACATGCCTCGCTAATCTTGTTTGAAAAGACAGCTCTCACTAGGAGGGGTCTATTACAGTAACCTAGATAAACACGATAAGTTCCTCATAAAGCGCTTTTTAGACTGTCTTATTCGCAAACAATGCGATTACCAGTCGAAGGTGGTATAAAAAGCTGTTTCTCCTACATGAAGAATTCATTCAATCACAACATTTTTCCAGCATCTAGAATTGCTCCTACGTGATCCCGCTGGTCAATACAACATTTTACTTTCTCTGATGGAATTCATGAAATTACCTGCCCAGCACCGTTTTGGAAGCGGGTGACTCTGACCTTTGCAAACTTTCTTCTAGGAGGGTTAAAGATCACTTTCGCAGGATCTGATATGCTAGCTGTGAAAGCTACCTCGCAATAGTGAGAGCAGTTTGGCTCGACACCAAACGTGCTCCCACTACTGGAGGTTGCGGCGGAGAGGGGAGCACCCAAACGCGTACGCCAGAGAAGTTTTTGTCAAGGCACAGCTAAATTTTCACCAACCACGTGGGCCAACCTTGTACTATTTCGCAGCTCACAGGGAGGTTTTACAAGTAAGGGATCTCCATATACACGGACCCTGCTTACTTAACACTGAAGTCAGCAAATGAACTAAAAAATGGCAGGTGCCCCACAAACAGAGAGAGCATCCAAAATGTCAGCACTGCTTCGTAACGTTATGAGGTGCAGAAAGTCCCGAGACGTTCTGCTTCCTACTAGTGTTACAACCGCAACAGTGCATTGTCCCTCAAGAAACGGGAGAATGGAGAGTTGGAGAAGGGACCGAGGAGACCAAAGGTGAGACGATGTGTTCGCTTCGTGACTGTCACGTGTTGGCCGATTGCCAATTAGGCTATGCTGTCGCTTCCAACAGCTGGATAATGTCTCGACATCCAAAACCCAGTAATATTGTGAGACCTGCTTGTAATCCACGCCACATTGGTGAAGATTCAAAGGGTGGTCTGAACATACTTCGCTGAGTACCAGTGGAGCTCCCTCCCGACCTAGCCCACCCATTTGCGGAGGATTGGTGCCATGCATTGGCCGACCCCGGTGGGGGGTGAGCCGCGCGCGTGGACTCGCGCCCTTGGACTCGACGTCATCGCTGCCTGCGTCACAGCCGAGTCCACACGCAAGCGCGCTCACCCGCCCCACCCGCGTCTGCAATGATGAGACCTTGTAGCAACCCCGCCTAATTTTGCAACAATTGGCCGGTTGCGACGGATTAATCGTCCGCAAACCCTCGCTGTTGCCATAACTTTTGAAAAAAATGTTCTGCGGTCTTTGACTGTCATTTTCGAGGAAATCTGCGTTAAGTCTCTTATTACCTGGAGTGGTACCTGGGGACACGTCCGGTCGTACACTTTCCAGTCCAAATGAGAGATTCAGTTTGAGCGCTTAAAAGTCACAAATACGGTCATATTCAGAAAGAGCTGCGACCCACAACGACACGCTGGCAGGAGGCGCAGTCAAGGCAGCAAGTTGAGTACTTAATTCAATAGAAGGGTAGGCCACTTCGTATCCATGTCGTGCAAAAGCGCGAGAACAACTGCTTTGAAGATAAAACCTCATCACACCGACTAGCTCCCCTAGTTTTAGATTCTCCCACATCGTCATCAGAACGTTTACTCTTGAATGCCATAAATGTTCTTCATGTACTTCAGCCCCATCCAAGTAAAGTTTGATGAACAGATTTTTGGTTTCTTACACATTTTTCAGCTGCTGTGGGTCTTAATATTTATTGCTCCACATTGTCATCATCTATGCGCCGTTCTGAGCAGTACTTCACAAATTTTTCACAGCGAAGAAGAAGGCCGCCTAGGTGCTTTGACGCCGCTTTGGTGCCCATAACCAGTTTCCTGTTCGATGATGATTGAGACGCTGAATTCGACTGAATGTTAACACTCTGGAGACAAATAACAGCCGTGACCCATGTGTAAGACATTGTCATAATCTATGTCATCGGTGTGATAGGCTGCTCTCACTCCCGATAATATCTGCTAAGAAGTGACTTCGCTCAGCCTAAGTGCAACTGACATCCTATTCTCTAACGCTGGCCATCTTAATCAGAAGACAGCGAGCTCTCAGATAGCGATTCTCTTGTTATGCGCCTTCTCACATTATGATTTCTAGACACGAAGACGACTACTCGGTGCTCTTTTCGGCTGACATGATCGTGTGTCTCTGCGCCAATCTAGCCCCATAATCAGCAGTGGACGTGCTGGTTTATTAAGACTTATCATGTGAAATCAGCCTACTACTGCTGATCTCACTTCACAGTAGATTCTGAACTTTATGGTCCAGTGATGGCGCAGTTCGGCGACGGGTTAGAAGGGATGGCGGGGGGGAAGGAAAGGGCATTCTACTCTTTCACTGCTCGCGCTAGTTCCGGTTTGACATGCTTACCTGAGATCAACCTGCGAATCCCAAGAAGCTGGAAGCAACATCCGAGCCACAGTGGTGAAACCCTCACGAAAAGTTCTCTACAGAAGGTGTCAGCAAGTCGATCGGACTCGTAAAAAAGTGGCAAAAATCACCCCCCCCCCATTGCCGAATGCAATACCGCAACTCCAACCATTTGCCGGCGCCCATCGTCGTGTGTTGTGCTTTACAAGAGCGACAGTAATTTTTTCAAGAGTTAACAAGAAGTCTCCACAAGCATCGATGTCACTTCGTGGCTTTACAAGATTGCTCAGATCTCTATTTGTTGTTTTACCCCCGACAGACGACGAGAGCAAAGATGTGATAGAGCAAGATGCCCCCCTAAGCCGAACTGTGCCCACTTTCTTGTAGTAACTGCCTGCCTCTATCATATGACAATGACTAAGATTGCGTGTGTACTTCATTCGGAACGGTTTGAATGTCGTCGTTTTCAATATGAGACCAAAAAATAGGGTCTTATTCAGGGCAGATGCTCCGGCTGTTGTTCATCTCGGCTTTCATCGTTGCTGTCAGCAATGCACAGATGGTTCCTCAATGTACGTGCGCCCAGATAGAGCCATGCATGCGCATCGATCCGGACTCGATCTTCAAATGCGGCGAACAATGTCGGGTAATGTGCCGTTGGGCCAAATAGGCTAATAATATTCAATTTAATACTCTGGTCCATTTACCTTTTATTGCGTTACCTCCTGAACAGGCTATTTTTTCTAATCTCTGGGTATTTGTTCTACTCTATCGTGAAATGCATACAGGGGAGGGGGGGGGAGGGGGGAAAAGACACTTTTCTGCTCGACTCTCAAGGTGAATTACACCTACTCCTTATTAACTTGCTATTAGACATTTTCTCCATAGTACAACAATGAGTTGCACCCGACCACGAAACTACGCCACCTCCTTCTGGACGAAGCCATCGAGAGATTCTGCCACGCGACCGTGATTCGGTGCCTGAGTTCAGCGAGGTCGTTGATTTCTCCGCCACTGTAGACCACCCTGTTGAGCTCCGCCCGAACCGGGTAATTGAGGGGGTTTAGGTCAGGTGACACACTTGGATATTCTTCTTCTTCAGGTACTCAACGCCCTTCCATTCCAAGTAGGCGAGAGTTTTTCCAACGCCCTTGCTGGCACCCAATCCTGTAGCAGTACGAAGTTTCCAAGATGGTACAGGCGACGACATGAAGGCAGGATATTCTCCTCGAGTTGGTCGATGTAACCGTCAGCGCTCACTTTCAGTCCGGGGTCCACGAAGAAAATATCGGTCTTCCCATTCCATTCTATTGATAGCCAGAGTCAGCTGCACGACGTGGGTGTGGTACTAAACATACCAGGGCAATTTTAGTGCTAAAAAATGAACTGTGACGTTGAATACTAAGACATTACCAAATCACCCATTCATGGTCATCATTTCATTGTTAGGTGGTGTAATGTGAAAAGAAAATTTATTTCAACACTGGAACCGTTCTGCGAAACAATGGTGTGTAAACAGAGCGCTAGATTAATGGGAAATGAAGAATCAACAAAAAATGATGGACAGTACAATGTATTTGGTAAACTTGATTGTACTTAAGGCGACGTTTTCGATTAATGACCGGGGAGAATCGCTTAAGAGGGTTGAAAAAATAGGAACACGCGTTTGACCACAAAGTAATGGCCTTGTTTACTGATTACACTCGCTGTTCACAGATCTAGCCATTTGGTGGGAAAAAGTCTTGCAAAGGTGAAAAAAATTAGGCTTTCTTAGACGGTTTTTCGAATAGCAACAGAAACGCACACCTTAATGAGGTCCCAGTTA
>MU943594.1:0-11199 GCA_036418165.1 Cooperia oncophora | reverse complement strand
TGGCGCGGACCCCATTCGGGCAGACCCATTCGGAGGGGGGGGGTCGTACTCACACCGACATTTCGCCTATCCCTATGCTGTACCCTGCATGTACGACCCCATGTGTTTCACACAACGATGCTGTACCTTGGTCCTACTCCCCACAATGTCATGGTATGGAGTGTACGCTGTTGCAAATACACCACGTAATATGATCTATGGACAGCACTCACGTAACTGTAGTAGCTGCGACCAAAGTAGAAAGCTGAACACCCTGCAATAAGGCACACAAGCAGCCACAAGCGCATTTCTCACCTAAAAGTAGAGGCGTGAATGGAATCATTCTCACATTACATGCATTTAGTTCGCTAAGGTTTCCTTTGTAAACAGGAGAGAATAAAGAAGGGAGTGGAGGAAGATAAAAACATTAGTGGTGCTCTGTATTTATGCTGGTTGTCAAAACCATTTTTGTTATTCAAATCGTCAATTGCACTAAAAAGCCTGAAATTGCTCCGTTTTAGATGTGTTAGATGTGCTTTTAGGTCTATTTCCGTCTCGCTGCTGAATAACTCATGTGAATGAATTTGTACTAATGGCGGAGCATTTATTTTGAATGGATAGGCAAAAGTTACAGCACGCTGTTCATTTGCTTCACCCATCGTTCCATTAGCCAACAAATTATTATTCATCAGTTTGGCTAAAAGACACATGGTACGATCACTCATAGTTTGGGTGTGCGTGACTATCAGCCCCCCCCAGCTGTCGAAGCGTAGCGGTTTCCCCGTCCTAACATGCGCAGGAATGGAGATACAGGACCGTGAAACACGCTAATTCCTCCATGCTCCGCCCAATGCCTTTTGCGGCGCAGACTCCCGTTTATGCTAACAGCCATCCGCGCAGCGCGTGTCGCGCGCAGCGCTCTTGGCACTTTGCCAAGTCCTGTAATTGCGCTTTGGAATACAAGTAAAACGCAATTTCCTGATGCGGATAACATTTGAGGTGTTGCTCATGCTGCAAAGTCCGAATAGAAGGTGATGAAGATGACAAAGGCTAGAAATGAAGAACAACGAATGTAGATGTAAATAAAACAAAAATGAAAAATTAAGGAAATGCAATTAATTAAATCGCGTGTAAATTTCTGCGATCCGGCGCGAATCCGGCTCCAAAGCCATAGAAATACTTTGAACTAACGAGTGGGACGCTTAGGCCGTTTTTATTTTCATGTTTTGTGGGAATGCGCGGCCTCCGAGGGATATTGCAGAAGCAGCACAGTTGCTCTTGAGTTCTGGCCCTCGTCATCATCTTCGGTTCTTATTTTGCAGCACCTCAAATGTTATCCGCATCAGGAAATTGCGTTTTACTTGTATTCCAAAGCGCAATTACAGGACTTGTGAAAAGAGCGCCGCGCGCGACACGCGCCGCGCGGAACGACTGTTAGCATATTCGGGGGTCTGCGCAGCAAGGGCAATAGGCGGAGCGTGGAGGAATCAGCGTGTTTCACGGCTCTGTATCCATTCCAGCTCAGTCTATAACGGGGAAACCGCTACGACAGCTGGTGGTTTGATCAGCTATGTGTGATCGTACCATGTGTCTTTAACCACACTGTGGCGTGCGTATCTTGATAACCTCATGAGCTTCATGGAACGCTAAAGACATATGGCACGGTGATTTGGTACTCAGTTTGAAATGCTAGCAGGGTGCTCTTTAGTGCGAAATGGAAAAACGAAGTGACGGTGAAAGGCCTGCGAAGAAGAGACTTCGTTCTTTACAGCTGAGAAAGCAGTTTCGCACGACTTCCCCGTTGGTGTCATGCCAATAAGAGCTACGCTAAATACAGCTTCATGTATGTGCTCATAGATCCATGCGCACAGCGGCTGCTACATATAAATTCCTTCGCTTCATACTGTTCCTCGCAAATGAAGCAATACGAGCATCACGTACAGTCGTCCATTTGTGGACGACCGGGCGCGGTGGGTGCCCGGGTTGCCCACAAATGGACGACTTCATAGTACAAGTTGATAGGGTCTTATACGGGTAACTTCCTTGGGAAAGGTACGCAGCGCCCGCTGAGGGTCGCGGAATTCCGCTCGGCCGGATATGTTAATCCTGTTCTCTTAGGGATTCATCGTGCCAACTGCCTTGAAACGATAAAAGTACCACTCGATGAGACTATACGGCCATTTGTGGGCGGAGCGGTACGATTAGCGTCTAGATCGGCATGTTGCAACCTGGTAGGGCGCTATGTGGGTACCTCTATTAGGGAATGCGCCTTGCAGCGCCTTCTCAGAAGCACTGAATCGTGTCCTGCTAGACGAATTTATCCCCCACTGTTTGTGAATATGTCATGCCACTTGCCTCTAACAAGGGAGTCGTTCAGGTCGTGGTGAGCTTTTCGAAAACGGTTTGTTGCATGATGTAGGGGTCCATGCAAGGACCACAAAGATGGGGTTCATTTTTGCTAAACGCTATTGGGAATGCCAAAAAGGAAAAAATAAACAAGTTGCCCAGAACAGGCTAATTTGATCGCGCTGAGTACGTATGATTTATAACGTGCTTGACTAGGCATGAAAAACAACGCAGAATAAGATCAAAATTTAGGTGCTTTACTTGGCATACAGGGAGGTACACTGCAGTTTCTCTAGTGGTTTATGCAGCTTCCCTTCCCGCGCGCAGTGGCCATTTAGCGCCACGCTGGCCCCAGATCACGTCGGCACCATAAATAATTGTCAGAATCGTGATCAGGGCCATTAATTACCCCTGTATACGAGGTTTCAGCAAAAAATTTTTTCGAGTTTTCCTGGTGGTAGTGGACCTGACCATTGGATGGCAGTGGCAGTGAACTTCTGGCATAGGGACCTCTGGCGTACGAACCGCCAGAAATGTTACATTTTTCGCACTCTCAATTTTCAGAAAGGTTTGAAAGAACACCGTGTTAGCTTCGAAGTCACTAAACCAGCATCCTGAATCACGGTTTTGATACTTATTTTTGGCGCGGAGGCCATCTGGGGCCAGTATGGCGCTAAATAAGCCCGCCGCGCAGGGTGGCAGTGATGTTAGTACGAGAGAGCCTTTGCACCAAATTGGCGACATATTGCGTCATATTCGAAAATGAGTGTCATATTCGTGATCAGGGCATCGGATAACCGCCGTAACCCAAGTTTCAGGGAGAGTTTCTTCGATAGTATTTCGCGAGCGTAATAGTTGAGTGAGACCCCATTGTGAACCATTACCTCACAGAATGTGCCCTTAAATGGCGTATATCCGGGTCATACACATTATGGGGCACACAGGAATACAAGATCTGAAAAATGCAAAAAGTTATTGTGAGCGGATCCCATCCACAAGACCATGAACTGAGAGTCCATCGCGTTATCCACCACACCACCGACACTGCAAGCGGTGAGATCAGGACCAATCGAAATACGCGCAATATGCGAATATGCACAGATGACTGTCCTATGTAGCCCATCACAGTACAAGTGAAGTGCTTGAATTTTGACCTCATTTTGCGTTGTATTCCATGCCTGCTCAAAGAATACCTCACATACTATACGCTGCCAACGCTACAGCTGGAACGGAGGCGAATAAGGTGGCTCAAATGGCCCATTCTTTTCGAGCTGTAGTTGACCTTTTTTTGGTATTCCCAATAGCGTTTAGCAGAAAGGAACCCCATCTGCCTTGCATGGATCCCTACATCATGCAACAAACCGTTTTTGAAAGCGACCTGAACGACTTGTCTTGTAAGGGTAAAGCCCACGATCATTGGCCATCATGGATAGTGGACTACGGGCTAGCATTCAGACCAGAGGGTGTTGAGTAACCGACAGCGAATAAGAAAGCGATAAATAAAGGCCAACTACCCCACATAGAACCCCATTTCGACCCCAGTTCTTACGTACCCAATTAACTCCATCTTCAGCACTACGCCACATCCGCACAGCTGATTCCCGATAGGAACTCCACGACGATTTTCATGCTCATTCGTCCTGCAGCTTCCTTACTGAAAGGCGGGCCTTGAAGGCAGAGGAAAAACGAGAGTGTCACTGGTCCTATACTGCAAATTTTTGATTGATTTATACCACAATTACCGCTTCCATACCTGATCACGGACCGTGCTTTTAGGCAACACAACCTGGTTGCAGTCCTCAAACTCATTATTATCATTTTTTTATATCTGAGCTTGCTCACTTGGGTCAAGGCATCAGCCTAGAATCGTAATAAATGACCAATGTCCCCCGTGAGGAAAAGAACAGTAATAGAACAAAAAAGACAAACTACATTGTGTGAAAAGAAGGCAACGGAAGAACCGTATTGACGATAAAAGAGATAAAGTAGGCGGGAATAGTAGAAGCCATCATAATCATGGATTAAAGTAGCTACTATGAGTTCGCTAAAGAAGTGACGGGAATCGGTTTCTCTTTACTCCAAGAGTGAATATGATTAACTTGCACGCACAGCAAAGAAGTGAACGACAGCATTGAGTTGCAGCATTTTTGAGCTGCGAAAGTAGTACATCTTCCATGTTTGCGGTCAGGACTACCATCCAAAAAAGGCGTCTGAATATCAGATGAACGAGGAGCATGCCCTTACTTCTAAACACGCCCCTTCGGAAGCCGCCAAAGGAAGTGCCTGATAATAAAATAAAATATTATCATGATTATCATAAATGTGTTAGAACCGCGTGGCCTCAGCTGATCTGTCATCCGTTTAATAAAAAGCCTAAATTGGCTGTTCGTCTCCAAGACATTGAGGGATATCTGAAACGATTTTGGTTCACTGAGTTCCAGTCCCTGAGTGATGCTTACTCACCTTGGGCTCATAATGTCGTATGTAACGTTGAATTGTTTTCATTTTTTGAATAACATTCGGCGAATATTGTGGTGTAAGAATTTTCACGCACACAACGAAGGATACTATAGAGATCAACAGAGCTGGGTATAATCTCTTATACCGGGCGAATGCCATCTGAAAAAGGGGATTAAGAAAAGGCGGAAATCGGAGGGAGAAAGAGAAAAACGTGTAAAAAGGGGTGAAAGGGGCAGTTGGACGGGGGGGGGGCGAAGCCATTTTGCAGTTTCTCTGCTTCAACAGTCCCCGTTTACAAGTTTCACTTTGGTGAAACTTGAATTTTCGTGAAGATGGAGAACCACTTCGAGCCGCCATGGTGAACTCCTTATCCCTGAGTCAGAGTAGGCGTGGCACTGGACATGGCACGGAACTGGTTACTCGTGGAATATTCCAGTCTGGGACAACTGTCATCTTGTTCTGTGTTGGACAGAGACACGACAACAATTGTGTCAAGATGGAAATATCCCACCAGAAGCATAGACACCTTCAGGTTAAGTTGAAAAATGCAGCCCCGCCTACCCGATCTCAGCTCGTGTATAAATCCGGTCAACTCTTGTAAGCTCATGAAATAGCTGTCTACGCCAGGTACAATATAAGTCGGCACGTGACGGTAAGTGGAGTGCAAAATGACTCCCTCCCCCTCCCATCGTAATGTCCCTGGGGGATGAAGCTTGCACATCATTACCTTTTTGCAGTGCGCCACGTATTCCTGTTCCATTCAGAATCATTATAGAGCTTCGATTCTATTCGACCTAGGCAGTAACTGAGGGGTCAAGGAACAACAGCCTTTTCATCCTCCAAGGTATTCTTATACTTACTAATGGATCACGAACTGCAGAAGGCCCGAATACAGACTGGAGGCAATTCGAGATTTGAACTTCGAACCGTAACTGTGGTCAGCGACGCTTTTTTCATCACCTACTCACGGAAAGCGGGACAGCGGGAATAAGCAACAAACTCCATGTTCACCGCTGGAGACAAACCGCTGAGAATGCCCAGCGAGGAAGGGGTTCGTATTTGCCTGCAAAAGAATTTTTCCGAGGTACGACAAAGTGCTCTCGCTTGCTGACTTCCGACTTTTGCCGTCTCACATGCACTTGTCCACTCGAGCCCCCCCCCCCTTCCCCACACAATACGGCAGTTTTCTGAAGAGAAAAACTGGAGAATTTCTAAAAAAAGGCGAGGGGAAAGTGCTAGGAAGTTGGGAAGAATGCACGGAGACGGTAGGATGACAGGTAGGAGAAGGGACGCAGTTCAGCTCCAGGGGCTGCAGTCTCACTGCTTCACTAGTTCCGCTTTATAAGTCTCTGATGAAGCCTGTGAAGTGGAGTGGAGCAAAGGCTGAGCCATCATAGTAAGAGTTCTCAACTCTTGTAAGCTCGCGAAATGGCCGTCCAGATGGAGACGACAGTAGGAAAAGTGCATGATGCCCCTCGTCGATGAACTGTTTTCGAGGGATGCGATTGTCGTGTTTCACCAACCCCAACGGCAGGATGTGCTCCGGCCACAGCGACTCTGGTTTTTTTTACGCATTTCCCTCTCACAGACATAGTAGTCTTTTCTATCTCCTGGGTTAACCTGGAAGAGAGCGGATGGTCAGAGTAGCCGTTTCCTGGTGTCACACCTGGTCTCCTCCAGTTACGTCAGCGACTCGTCGGTCTATCATGTAGGTCAGGAATATTTTCAAGCATTGTTGCTGTTGTAGTGGCTGCGGTGTGCATGGCGCATCAGCAAAAGTTTGGTCAGAGCCGACGGTTTTCCGAGGGAAGCCACCAAACGAAGAAAGAAACGGAAAAAAGCTACGTCGCATAGGAGGGCTATATTAGTCAACTGCAATTAGAAATTCAAGAGAATCTCGTCGAATCTCGTCCTATGAATCAACTCCAGGTGTTCTACTACATGTTAGGAATTTGATGGAAACACCGAGCACTTTTCTCAAAACAAAAAAAAAACGTGAAAAAGTCAATGAGTTTTGACGGGGAGCGAAAACCTCCGAACGGGGTGCTCTCACCACTCAGCGGTTCTCAATGTTATCGTTGCGTTCCTATGGCGCTGACTGTGACTGGAGCTTTGAGCGGCGATCAAATCGGCCTTTCAAGAGGTAAACCTCCGGTTGCAACGAAACAAAAGGTGTTATTTGACTGATTACCTCTAGCTATTTACTGGACTGAAACCATGTATCGGTTGCCGTCTCTGTTGACTGAATCCTTTGAGAAGATGGATCTCCATTGGTCCCAAGACCTGCTGGAGTTGCTCAGCAGCTTTACTGAGACCCACAGCACTTTTCAACATTTCGGCCAGAACATTCCCTAAGAAGCGTGATCATGGGGCCCGCTGTTGTTCGGGTGTTTGTCTGAGATGCTATGAGATCAGTCGGTTATCGCTCCGGTCCGGCGGTCACCCTCGATGCGCACGAGCCCCGGCTCACGCGATCTGGAAATAGAGGTCAACGTTGGCGAACCTAGTTCAACTTCATCCAGACTTCCTGACTTGTGATGCCAGAATGAAAAAGCTGCCGTATACTCGCCAAAGGAACAGACTGTACTGGCTATTTTTCTGCACCTTAAAGGCAAGTGGCATCTCCAATACGCCCATCAGGACAGATGTTGGCGCTCCTCAGCAGGGCAAAAAAAAACCACAAAACGACGGGCGAGAGAGCGCAATGGCAATCTCACAACGACTGGAGGCCGGCATGGGCCTATCGGGCGCCAATGGGCCTAAAACATGAGCGCCGTGCGTTCTGCTTGCTGTTTTTCAACTTTTAAAAGCAGCATATCCTCTACTGTTGCCTGCTTGATCATCATGCACGTTTATGAGGTTCTAGCCTTAGTTTATCGCGGAACGTGCTTTAAGCGTATATAGCAGAATCGTCTGTCTTGTGTGGCTTGCCGATAGGGAGGAGGTGGTCGTACATACAGGGGAGGAGCTAAAAAAAGACACTTTCGGCCGATTCACATATCAGCAAAGTTTTCGCAGCCCAGACAGAGGACGTGGATACGAGCCAGGGCGGAAGATACCCAAGATGTTCCTCGATAAGCAGGAGCTGGCTCTCGCCCATCACCTTCATGTACACCAAAATATGAAGTCATCTCCAGTCGCAGCCTGACTGGAGAAGACCTTTGGAATTCATGTCACCTCCAAACAGCTGCGAAACTTCTAGTATGGAGTCACCCATGGATAGCCTGGAGACCAGTACTCTTGATCTGGGGACCTCCAACATCGAGCAGCTCCGGCAACGTCGCTACGGTCCAGGATATCATCGCAGTCGCCAAGCGCGGGTTGGTGGTATGGACTGGAAGTTCCTGGAATGTGGAGACCGATACTGTCTTCGTGGACTGAAGGTGAATCCAGGTACCGAATCACAGTCGCGTGGCAGAATCTCTCGATGGCGCTCGTCCAGAAGGCTGTGGCGGAGTATCGTGATAGTATACAATATGCTGTTGAATATGGTGGTGGAAATGTCCAATCAGAATTTAATAAAGTGTAACTTATAGCGCCTTGATAGTCAAGGAAGGAAAAGTGTCTTTTTTTTGGCCGTTCCTGTACAGATGTGAATAAGAAACGGAACAGTGGTAACGTCGGTGGAATATCACTCTCGCTTTTGTACCTAGACAGGATAAAGTGGTATCTTCGCCAAGTAGAGCAATTGTTGTTGTGTAATATTCCCCTCCCTTTAACTTCTCCTTACGTGCGACCTCCAATCACAACACACCTTCCGTCCCTATTACTTTTCCCCCAAAAATTTGCCGTTTATGGGACCATTCATTCTTTGCGAAACCATTCATAGCTCGCACATGTGAAAAATCGAATTCTGCTCTGTGAACAAAAACGCCTCATTCCTTCCCAGCGTACAGTTGTGTCTTACCCAGCAAGCCCTTTACTCCTTATCTGCTATAGGGCTCATCATCCTCTTCTCGAACTCTTTTTTCTGGTCTATCGCTCGCGCAACACTGCTTCGTTTCTTCGGATACTCGTCCAATTCTGGGCTTTTTTGGAGCGTAGTCAATGGCTCTGTCATCTCTCTCACTATGTAGGTCGATAAGCATCTGTGGGCTCTTATTTAGACCCGAAATCCTACGAGCAATGAGTGCTTGGACGATTGCTGCAAAAATGCATTTATTCGGCGATCACATTGTCCAGTGTTCGACAGTAACTTGGACGTAGAAGGTCCTACTTAGCAGCGAAGAAGTTATATCTGAATGTGATAAAGTCAGTACTATTAGAATGAGTCCGCATTCTGGATGTTTCGCTGGAGCTTTGCAGTACGTTCAAGACTTGTTTCTTTGTTTATACAATTACTTTTGATGAGACAAGCAAGACTGGAACTCACCTAGAGAACACGCCTTTACTTGTGGGGTGATTTGGAGTTGTGGCTGGGCTTGCCGGGCTTTGCAATCTTTTTTCCGGACTTAGATCGTTTAGATCTTGAATAAGTTACGTATTCAGTACGTCGTTTCATGCAGACAACCGTGGTCCCATCATCTAGCCAGCAATTTGACGGCATTTTGTAAGTTTGAATGCAAGGTGTTTGCTATTAGAAATGGGAACGCATTTCCCATCGTTCTGCAACACACACATATTGCACTCCATATTAGGTTGTCCGGAAAGTTCTTAGCGTTTTGGGTGTTTAACTTTAAACGATCATAACTTTCTTAACACTCATCGGATTTAATCGAAATAAGCACCATTCGAATCAGCACACTTTTGCCAATGTGACAGCAGTCGAGAAATCCCATCAAAGTAAAAAACTGGGTGGTCGAAAATTCACGAAATCCACTAAGGTTTTTGCCTGGTCCTGATTGATGAAGTATTTTCCAGCAAGGAAGTTCTGAAAATGTTTGAAAAGGTGATAGTCGGTTGGTGAAAGGTCTGGAGAATATGGTGGGTGTGGTAGAACTTCAACCCCCAATTCGTTCAATTTATGGATAGTGATTTGTGAAACGTGTGGGCGGGCGTTGTCATGCAAAAGAATCGGACCTTTCTTTTGATAAGTGTTGGCTGCATCTGACAAAATTTTCGGTACAATTCGTCGATTTCTTCACAGTAGGGTTCTGCTGTGATGGTTTGGCCTGGTGATAAAAAGTTATAGTGGATCACACCAGCCGATGACCACCAAGCCGTGACCAGAATCTTTTTTTCGTGAGGGTTCGGCTTTGAAAATTACCTCGGTGGTTCGTCGAAATCCAACCACTGTCCGGAACGTCTCCTGTTATCATACATGACCCATTTTTCATCACAGGTGACAATTCGGCCCAAAAACAGGTCGTTTCTGCTGCGCAAAAGCAATGCAGAAGGAACCTCGAGACGTGCCGATTCCTGCCGGTCACTCCGATTGTGGGGCACCCAATTGTCGAGTTTTTTCACCTTCCCAATGCGTTCCAGACCATCTGCAACAGTGGATTTGCCAAGGCCTAGCTCTTCTGCTATCTCTCGAACTGTTTGGGATGGGTCAGCCTCCAAAATCCCCCTAAAATCCTCGTCAGATATTGCTTTAGGTCGACCGCTATGAGGTTCATCTTCAAGGCTGAAATCTCCAGAACGAAATTTGTTGAGCCATTGCCGCACAGTGCTTTCTCTAGCACTATTGGGCCCCCACACCTGGTTAATTTGTTGAGCTGTTTCGATTGCGGATTGCCCCAATTTATAGTCGAAGAAAAAATCGTCCGAAGTGCTCTTTTCACATGCTTGAAAAAAAAAAAGGGGGTTTATCAAGCAATGGTGAAACGGCAATTATGATCAGTGAATGTACAAAAAATAGGTGCACAAAACGCTGAGAACTTTCCGGACAACCTAATAGTAGCATACAGTTGCCTTATAGAGGACATACAAGGAACTAAAAGGTCTACGTCTACAGGAAGGTGGGTCAGATTTCCCCAAGGGGGATCGCAGTGGCTTGTCTTCGTATCACACTTAGCTCCCAAGTAGATATTTCTAATGAGGAGTCATTTGATACAGGGTTTGCCCTTGCAAAGGAAAAACAACGGCACTAATACGCTTTCTTTTCCCCAGTATTCGAAACTTTCGGTTTCGAAGTTTTGATCGAAATCCACAAGAGGGTCTTCCAGGTTGCAAAATCTATTTTGGTCTGTAACAAATGCATGCAGGGATCACTAATTTGTAGCGCATTTTTGCTGCGCGCTTCTGGAAGTGCCAAAGAAAGGGTCTGCAGTACATGGAGTTGCTGGTTCGAATCCACATGGTGACGAAAATTTCCATTCCAGTAATTTTTATTTCTTGTGTTCTGTTTTATTTTCTTATGTTCGAATGAACAGAACTTGCCATACGAAGAAAAAGCAAAAATGGTTTTAAAGAACATCTGAAGGTTCACTGAGAGACCCCCGGAGGATCGACTACTATGTAAGCACATAGATC
>MU943589.1:0-18089 GCA_036418165.1 Cooperia oncophora | reverse complement strand
AAATTTTTGCATTTTAGGGCTGCTGCGTGAAGCCCCGCCCACTGTGAGATGCTCCCGCCCACTTTGAAGAAGCCCCGCCCACTTTTCAAAAATGGTGCAAATCGGCAGTATAGAGACTTGGCTTGCATGCTAGGGTCTCGTTCGTCACTCGGAACAAGAAAATCCGGCAAAGTTTCAGCAATACCCTAGCATGCAAGCCAAGGCTCTATACTGCCGATTTGCACCATTTTTGAAAAGTGGGCGGGGCTTCTTCAAAGTGGGCGGAGCCTCTCACAGTGGGCGGGGCTTCACGCAGCAGCCCTAAAATGCAAAAATTTTGAAAAAATATCGAAAGTCCGCGAAAAGCAAGTGGGCGTGGTCAGCCTAGATTGCCAAACCCTTTAGAAGAATGGGCGGAGTCGGCCATGTGTCAATGCCCGGTCGTTTCCAGTCAAAGTGTTTGGGAAACAGCAAAAGCAGAAGTTATGAAACAAGATTTGAGAATCTATGTCCGCGCTGACAAGTGGGCGTGGCCGTCGGGGCGGGGCTCGCAGTGATGTCTGGCGTGATCTGGCTTGATGAGTTGCCCGCCCTAATAAGTGTGGTTAATTTGATGTGAAAAGTGAGGGTGAATTTGGTTTGAAAAGGGGTGAATTTGGTTTGAAAAAGGGTGAATTTGGTTTGAAAAAGGGTGAATTTAAAGTGAAAATGGTATATAACAACGAAGGGGATCTGTGGCGATCAAAAACACAGTGGTATTCTAGCTTGCGGTGGTAATGACATACCATGCGCGTCATGTGGCCACGGAGAGCAGGGAATGTTTGGCACACCACGTGTGTCACGCGGTCTGAAGTGTTGGTGACATTGCGTCCCAACTGCTGGGACGCACCTTTTTTGCCGCGTGGGACATTGCGTCCCACTGCTGGGATGCGGCATGGGTAAAAAACCAATTTGAAGACGTTTCGAATTTTCAACAGCTGCATATTGTCCATGAAGGCATTGTAGAATATACAGTAGCTGTAAACCACGCAGTTGTGTCATTGGGAGTATTTTACGGAGGAGACAAAGAAAGTGATTTCCTTAGAAAAAAAGGTAATTTTTGGATATATAGAACTGAAGCTCCACATGCAGATAGCTAATGTGATAAGGTAACTTTCAACAATAGCAGATCTGGATCGAATCCTATTTACCCCTCTGGCGCGAAAAATTCCTTTTTTGCAACTTTGTTCTCACGTTCCACATGTATGAGGACGGGAATATTCCATGAAAATTTAGGGTTTACCTTGGAAGTAAACAAAAACAGCGAAGCCTTACTAGCTTCTGCATTGAATTCTAGTAATCTTCAATTGTTTTGCTGTATAAACGCACTAGTTTTTATACGCATTATTCGAAAATAGGGGAAAACTGCTCAGTCCCACGCGGCAGACACGCGAAAAGGCGCCTTGTCGCTAATGTGTTAAAGATATTCAGGAATGAAAGATGAAGCTTTGGCGCTAATAACTTCTTGGATAGTGCCATGCCTTGCACTTCTATGAAGGGTCATAAAGGCATTTCTAGTTGGCCGTTTGGCCCAGGGCACGAAATTGGGCGGTTGTGATCATTTCCTGAAAAATACGACCCCTCCCCCCCTAATTCCATCTTTAAGTACGACCTCCTCCCCATGTTACCTCTTCCCTAGATTTTTCGAACTCTCGACCTGTCTATTTTTTCCCAAAAAATGGCTTTTTTTTACAAAATTTTGCTGTCGAGGCGGGGGGGGGGGGAGATCGCAAGTAGACTACGGTACGTTCCAAGCAGCGATCCAGCACTCTGGCGGCTGGTGTAGCATACTGACAATACGTACGAGGAAGGGGCGATGATAGGAGCTACGATCACCGCCCACAAGGGCACCATGAATTTATAAACAATGGAAAGGACTTACGACTGACGATGAATAAACAGACGAAAGTAATTCTTTTCTGATTGCAGGAGCACATTTGCTTGCAATTGGGAAGCCCTATCTAGAAGTTACACCTTCCAAACACCTGCGTGAAAGCCCCATGCATGGCGCATTGCAGAGGTGATGCCAATTGGCGCCCAATGGCCTATTTCCTGATACCCTTTGCGAAAACATGTGTTTAGAAGCATACCAAAGTCTTCAAGGCCAATGAGGAGTTCATGGCCTCGGAGGGGCTGATTTTTCGTGTCGTGGGGAGGGGGTGGTCACGAAATGATCACAACGGGGAATTTTTTCGAATAGCAGGCCTAGGAAGAAAATTAAAGCCTTGCTGTGGAAAGTAGAAATCTTCAGCTCCAGGCACCAATTCTTTTTTTTTACGAAAAGCCGTGTATGAAGCTTGCCATGGACGTCCAAAGCGTAGCGACTCGCGGTTCGCAAAAATGATCACAGACGGATCACAACGATGATCACAACGGGGAAAATCTCTGGAATCGGAACGTTTTTGAAATCGCTCAATTCAGGTGACAAGAGCCAACCTAGCTCTACTCATTCCCACTCCGCTCTCCGTAGCTTCATTTTCACGTAAGTTTATGGGTGTTCAAATGAGGGGTACTTTTTACGTGTTTGGCTTGAAATTGGCTCCAGGCCGTAAAATAGCGCGCACCAATGAGCTTGTATGAGCGCGCTTAACCGCGAACAGCCAAAATTCAAAAGTAATCCATAGTTCCGGTTCCCAGCTGGCCTGGTGAGTTTTTTTCTTATCCATTTGATTGTAATTATTTTGATTGTTTGTTTTTTGTTAAGTTTGATTTTGTTTTGTTGAGTTTGATTTTGTTGTGAGGAAATTGCTCAGGATTCAATTTCTACGGTTTCATAGGTAGCTTTTGCAATGGATTCTTTTCTAGATTTTGCGGATTAGTGGATTGGGATTTATAGACCAGATGAGGAGGGTTGGTGGGCGAAGTGTCTTGAAGTTTTTTTGTGAGGAAGGAGGAAAAAGTTTCAGCAATATTTTTTTTAGTTCTTGGCCTAGGAATAGTTCGATAGTGCCTAGTTCTATTTATTGTCATCTACATCGTCCCTTTTGAGCTTCTTTTCACTTGTACCGTGTATCACCGCTCTCTCTCGCACTTCACCATGGGGCCTATCGTCTTCGCTCCCCCCCCCCCTTCCCCCTCCATCGCGGGCAAATACCCCCGTTGTGATGATCACAAAGATGGCGTGCCCTGGTTTGGCCTATACAATGACTAGAATGGCACAGCAGATGTACAGTCTTGTTTGCTGCAGATGATGGAGCGCGTCAGGGAGATGGGTTTCGCAGGACGTCAGCCCGCTTTTTCTCTTTTTTCGAGACGGTATTTTCTACCATCTGTTTTCTACCGGTTGCCCTTCTTCACTCGCTTAACTAGTGATGGTAAGTAGGTCACTCAGTCACTGACAAGTCCCTCCATCCGCAGCGAACAAGGAATGTAAATGACAGGATTGTTGTCTCTCAAAAACCCAATTCAACGGCCCCAGAAATGTAGAAGAGTAGGCTAGTCCGGGTGGAAGCAGCAGCTACACATGGCTGCGCAGTCGAAAAGTCTCAAACTGCCCCAGTAGAGTTACGAAGAATGGAAACGCTCTGAAGTCATCCAAGGATAGATTCGTGGGAATTTTGCGCTGAATTACCCAGTAACTTTACAATAACACTAATTGTGGGGAGCCACTTGTGCACCCTTTGCATCCTCAAAATCCATTGTAGCCCTGTCTGACCCATTTGGCGTTTCTACACCCATTAGAAATCAAAAAAGATTCGGACCATCTGGTGAACACCTTTATTCACTATGATTCCTTCCGTCTGTGTCTACCCTGCGACTAATTCTATCTTAATGTTGAACATATGGACGCATTCCTGTTACTGCAATCCACTGGTCTGACAATAATTGGATGTCTGCCCACCCCCTCCCGCTCAACGGAAGTCAAGAGGAGCTGAAGGTTCGCGTTTTGAAAAATTACCCTACCTCAATTATGTCGCATGTGGCATATCAAAGAAAAATGGGCCGAATTTGAATGATATATTTTTCAGAAGTACAAATGACTTCATTAATGTGCTGCACTGGCTGAAAGGATTGTCAATCGAAACATACGGATTCATTGCAATTACAAAAAAAGAATTGCAATTAAATTACAAAATAGTTGATGAATGCATGGCAATTAATCAAGAACGAAACATCCCCTATACTCCTTTTCGTTGTATCTTGCGATGCGATTCGCTTACCGTACAAAAAAGAACGAGACAAAACCTTTTTGAGATGCGGCACGCATCCTACTTTAATCCGGAGTCGTAGTTACTTATTGAAGGCTATTTCGCTTATACAATGGATTGTGGAGGCAGCCGATGTACAAACAGTGCTCTTATCCTACTAGACGAAATGTGGGTACCAATTTACCGTACCCTGACGACTTCCCACTGAGGAGGAAGACCGAATACGACCCCATTTGCAGATTTCACGACGCCTCCGCCTCACATTACTGGTTGGCTAGTTCAATCTAAACTTTCATGTAACTGTCGATTTTTCAAGTAGCAATATATTAACTGATCCGCACAAGCTCCATGGTATGTTTTGTGCATACACAGGATTTTCAGGTATAAGCTCCCACGACGAGAAATCCAATACCTCATACGTGCACAGTTTATTTATTTATTAGGAACCCATTCAAAAATGTGGAAGGTTTCATTCATATAAAACGAAGAGGAGCACAGGTAAAAAAGTAACGTTTTGGCTTCAGGTTGAGCAGATCCTTGCTTTATCAGTGATCCGCTCGCGTGCCCTCGAAGCGTTTGGACCGCTGGTAACCTCGTTTTTTTCAGAAAGTGCTCGGAAACTGCTGTTAATGCCAATTTCGGCGAATGACAAAACGCTGCAGCGTTTGCTGTCGGGAAGTACCGAACTGACCAGACAGTTGCAATCGCACGGTTTTATGTTGGAGGCGATTGAACCCAGGTCTCAGTATTGTTTGTGTCCAGCACTGCCCTACAATACAGTTACTCGGGGTCTGGCACTATGACGAGCAACGGTGGCCTTCTTGTAGTTGTGTGGTATCATCCATTTGTCGATCTGATTGCCGAGGAACAGGCAATATACACCAACAGCGCAATTTTTTACTCTGTATAGAGCCGCGTGAACGTCACAGTGTGGGGAAACCCCGAGTATGATGATCCACTTGCACCCACGTAACTGCTCATCACGGTATTCGGGCGGCTTTTCATCTCCATACATACAAAATTGATGATTGTCAGTTTTGGCTCGGAGTTCAAAACTACGCATATGTATTTCATCTAGGGCCCGGGTGCGTTTTCACAGTCGTGAATGACACTTTTTGCGGAGTACATCACTGCTACAGGGATGAGATCGGTACTCGTACTTCTACAAGAAAATTAGGTACCCACACGCACGTGGGTAAGCTCGGCAATGGTCCAGGCTCTGATCAGACATTCAGCGCTTGACTTCATCCACCCTTTTTCTTGTGCAGGATGAACATTATGGGACCATCCACGACAACAAATTTTTTTCCTTTCTTCCTTCTTCTGGCTCCTGAACCAAACTTTGAACCTTGTATTTTGAGAACACCATTACACACAACTACTGGTCCGGCACAGGTCAAATTTGAGCAGCACCGCACTCTGCCCTTATGACGCCTGTTTCGAAAATCCGGCGCTAATTCTGACTGTGGGGCACTCGGACCGGCGCTGATTTTCACCACTCGAGCTTCTTTTCAATTTCTCGAGAACTTCTTCTGTGGCTAGGTTTGCCAAATTTCACAGATACATAGCTAAAGGTACTAGCTTCCAAATGGTATAGTAGCCCGCTGCTCTATCCCCTTTGCTTTTCTGCCATTCCTCTATATGTTTCGGCACTTTTAATGGGATGACCTAATATTTACATCTGTTTACTGCTCCTTTTCCCACCGCCTATTGCATCAGACATATTGCACCTTTCGAGGAACTGACCGCAAACATCTTCATAAGGAAATGCAAGGCGCCGAGCCTATTTCGAAATGCTTCGGTGTTCTGAAAGGAATCTCAGATTTCGTAGTTTTCCGCCCTAGTGCACTGAAAACCCACTTTTGTTTTCCATTTTTGAAATTACTATTTGGAAATAGAGGGTTCGGCTCGGGAAGGGAGCATTTGTGCACCCTCTTGTCGGCAGTTACTCGAACGATATGATGTGCCATTTTGATAACCTATGTAGTGATACGTTTCATTTGTTATAAAAAAAGAAGGGAGAGCATCACAATAGGAGGTTTCGCGTTGGCAGCAACTACACTTCGCGCCAAAATAAGCTTCCTCTATGTGTGCCATTTATCTCTGACAAGGTATCTGCTGCCATCCAACGATGCATTGTTCGAGCACAGTTGTGCGATGATGTTGTCTGGTCAACGTTCCAAATGACAACATCAAACGTCAACTTGTGAGGAACAGGCTTTACGATAAGCAGTGCCTGTCAGAGAACTGTGTTACATGTCCTAATGGCAAGATTGGCGATTGTGCCTCAGCGGGCGTCATTTATCAGATTGAATGTAGGACATGTAATTGAACATACTCCGGGGAAGCAGTCGTATCAGTAAACGTATCTCTGGTAAAAGGCACAACGTGTCAACACCGTTGGGGAGGCATAGAATAGAGCAGCATGATGGCGAAGATTTCAACATCAAGTGCACGATTTTGGCCTATGAGACAGAGATTTCAGCTAGGAAAGCGCTGGAAGCCTTTTGGATTTCAGCACGAAATCCAAGCATGAACAACCGAAACGAGTGTGTATCCATTACGAATGATCTACTACCGTTCATGGAACATTGCGAATTGCATACATGATAAGCGAACACGTGCGTCCTGATAAAGGAGAGTAACACTCATTCGCTTATTCATTTACTAACGTACTAACTACTAACCTGTTGTGGTGGAACACGGTGAGCTTATTTTTCAACTTTTGGGTATTTTTGCATAATCCTGAGATGACGTCAGAAATGCTAGGGGGGACAAGGCGTTTGGTGGGATAGCGTGCAATTCTCAAGCTTTGAGCCATGTTTAGGCCTTTGACGACGACGAACAGGTCGAAACGTTGGCCGAATAAAAAGTTTCCACCTAAAAACCTCGTTGGCAAAAACAGAAGAGGGAAACATCGGCGACAATGCCGAGGTTTCAAGATGAGAGGAGTTGGAATCTAGAACGAAGAGCGTTCAATTGCAACCAGGACCTACATATTCTGCTGGGACTGGATAATCTACAATCAGCAAAAACGAACTGTAGGGTCATGGGATACTGGTCCGATCATGGACCAATCACTGAATATAAAAAGTTCGTGCGGTGCCGAGGAATTCCTTTCCAATTAGTCCACTGTATGCGAAAAAAAAAAACCTGAGCAAAAAAAAACCACCTAAGACATTGGAGGAGAGACCTAAGCACGAAAGATTCCATGTTGGATGAACATTGTGTCATGAAATCAGACAAATTTCAGCCATGCGTGCGTTAACTACCCTCTCCCGCCCCTGCACACATTCAGCAGAGTTAGTGCAACTCTCCATCCTGTGGCTCATCATAATACTAGCACCTTCCAAAATTGGATGGCGGATGCCCATTTGGAAAAGTAGAGCTAAAACCTATACTAATTAAACTATACATCTCTCAGAGCTGAGGTACTCGCACGAGAATCCATAAAAAATGAAATCGTATCTGTATCAAGGCGGCTTATGACACCGTTTGTATCAGTCCGTGGTAGGAATGTGTACACATGCCCCCCCCCCTCCTCACACAAGCCGAACAGCGCGGTGTCGCTCGGCGATCAAGTGCCGAGCGACACATTGATATCTGGTGTTTGTCCAGTGAGGCGGATGTGGTAGAGTAGCAAATGACCCGCTAAGCAGCGCGCGGTCCTGAGGGCAAATTTCGGACCGACTGTGTGTCCACGACAAGATTTCTATCTTCCTGTAGTGACAAATTAGCACCAGATTTACTTCTGAGGATGAAAACACTCATTTGTACATTTACTGGCCCTCGGCAATATAGCATCCGATAAGTCACTAGAATGCCTGCCACATACCAAAAATGCATTGGTCAACGGCTAAACTTCCTTTTATTTTCTTGAAGGGGGCTCGGCAAAGTCTCTCGGCTAACACAATTGACTTGAGTGGAAAATTAGCATGTAACAGGCGGGTCCTAACTGTGCGTTGTGAAGACTCAGTATATAATTACGCTAGGCGCAACTTTTCTTGGCTAGTTGACATCTTTTACCGTGACACTCTGGCAAACGTGTGACTGCTGTAAGGCATATAAGCCGTTAAGCTGAGAGGGTAAAAGCGGCCCTGGTGGCGTAACGGATAGCGCACTCGCCCGGAAAGCGTGAGGTGCGGGTTCGACTCCCGCCTGGGGCACGACTTTTGCCCAAAACTCAGCATTCCTTGTGATAACTCTGGCATCAAATCAGCCAGCGTGACCACTGGAACCTTTTCCATGGTCTCGCCACAAAAATGTGCGGAGCAGCCTGGTAGAGGACACCTGCTGCCAGAGCATCGAGCTGCGAGGTGGCTAGACTACCTATTATAAGTGCAAAAATGGAAGCAATAAATTGGAGTTCGATAGCAGAGAATCGACGCGAGTCAAAGGATTGAGGTCACATACTCCGTACAGCGATAGCGCTATACAAGTTAAGGAAAGCATAGAATTGTGATACCAGTTGTACGTTTGTATGCCTAACAAATCATCCGTCGCGTAATTATCAGGTTAGCAATTCAATCCTGCGGCTGTAAATCATCCGTGGTAACGACAACAACCCCGCGAAATGGGATTCAGTTGCATGTTTCTGATGTTATTCTATCCAATTTGTTTTCAGGTCCAAATGGTGTGTTTTCAGCCAAATGGTGGTCGCAACTCGTGTACCCAGTAGTGCAGTGGAAGTTTTATGGTGGCAGGTGGCGCGGCGCCACTGTCGCCACGTTCAAAGCTAACCTGGCTCGACCGGCGCCTAGGTTAGCTAGTCCCTCCGGCCTTTCATCTTCATCAAAAAGTCTAGTCCCAGCTGACCCATTTGGCGTTCTCCACAAAAAACGGTTCGGTAGCGGGCCATCTGATGAACGCCTCTCTTTCCACTGTACTCACTCCCATTCGTGCCTACTCTGCGATCATTTCTATCTGAATGTTGAACATCTGGACGGAAAGCATTCGTGTTATTGCAATCCACTTGCCTGACAGTTGATTAGTGCGCTTCTCCCTCCCACTCAACGGAAATTAAGAGGAAAGGAACTGCCGTGTTTTGAAAAGCTGTCCGCATCTCGATTATGTGGCCAAGAGAAGTGCACCGAATCTGAACAAAATATTTCCGAGTAAGTAAAAATGACTTCGAAGGTGGTATCCTTCTCAACGATCGGTTAATTTGTACCTCATTCGACGAGCTGGCAATACTGGCAAACGTATCAGCCGTTTCATTACTCCTTGTAGAGGCCAAATTTTGAGAACCAGTGCGATGTAGCCGAAGTAGAAACGGCTCACTAGGAAAGCGAAATGATCAGAGCAGATTGCATCTTTTCCACACTTAAATGGAAATAAGGAACTTATGCACTCAAAATTGTGTGATATAGTAGGCAGGGCTGTGACTCCAACTAAATGTGGCGTTGGCTGTGCTTTTGGAGAGATATTTTCGTTTTGGCTCAATTTTGAGCGTGCTTCGTCCAAGACACAGACCAAGATGACAGTTGTCCCAAATTAAAATATAACACGAGTTACATTTTCTTGCCATATTCAAATGCCACGCCTATTCCGTCTCGGGGACAACGACTGTGCTGCACAGCAACAGCTTGCTTAAAAAGTGATTTTTACTGGGAAAAAGTCTTCGCAAAGCTAAATGTTGTGGAAGCCTTAGTTCTCTCAATACTGAATTTCGATTGCCCACTGTTGCTTTCCTTTATTCAGATCAAAAGACCGCCAGAACATATGAATGAGAAGATCTCTTAGTGGCACTTGTTTCAGAGGGGGGGGGAATGATTAGGAGAGCACAATTCAACTTTGACTTGAATCATTTATCTGGTGAAAATTTGGATAAATTCAAAGCAGTTGGCATGATTATTCCCTAGGACGGGTAAGATTAATATGCCTGGCAGGACGGAATTCCGCGACCCTGAGCAGGCGCTGCGTAGCGCCTTTCCCAAGGAGGTACCCTTATAAGGGCCCTATCAAGCTTCAACATACCAGCCCGAACGCTATATGAGTACATACGTGCAGCCCTACCTATCGAAGTGCTCATTTGCAAGATGCCTACGGGAAACTCGTCCGAAACTGCTTTCTAGGTCATAGAAACGAAGGCTTTTCTTCGCAGGTTTTTGACCGTTTCACTTCGTTTTTTCGCCATTTTCCCCACTATATAGCACCCTGCTAGCATTTCTAGACCGAGTGCCAAATTATCGTGCCATATGCCTTCAAGTATAGCAAACCATATATGTTTCGAGTGGAAGAGCTAATTCGAGTTCTGAGGCAACTCTCTCAATTCAATGGAACAAGATGACATAAAAATGCAAAAAAAGTGAGAAAATGGAAAGCTGCCTGTTATTTTGTAAGCCTTTAGAACAGAATCAGTTTATCTTACCTGACTAGTCAGGCCTTTAAGGTGACCAGCTCTACAAGTAAAATTAATAAGCGGTGTCGCTCTCTTTTGAGAGAAGCCATCCACTTCACTAAAATGTGGCCACATTTGAATGCGATTTGGTCCACACATTCAGATGTAAGGAGTTTAGCAGGTGTGCAATCACCCAAATTCCTCCCGAAACATATCCTCTCCGAGACCCAGTCTGTTGCTTGAAAATCGATTTCGAAAAAGATTTGAGTGGCTTGGAGGTGACATATCTGGTTTTGCTCACCTGTCGACATCCACGAGGCGACACCAGTTGTGCATACATCAGATCCGTCGGGATGAAAAGCAGCGAAATAAGCTTGGATTCCGGAAAGACTTCGCTGTCTCTCTGAGTTCCTCTCAATAAGCACTCAGTGTCCCACTGTCGTTCATGAAGCCAAAGACAGAACTCTTCCGAATGTAGGTCTTGCAGATGAGTTTCAGAGCAGCAGTGCTATGAGAAAGGTACTGAAACAAAGAACTTAGAAGTCTGAGAGTCAGGATTGTTGATGTCCTTTCAACATTTACGCAATTTGTTCATAGCTCATTCGGCAACATAGTTGTGACAGTAACTCCGACGCTGGTTGAGGTCGTCCTCATTTACATATTGCATCAACTCTGCTGCATAAGTATACAAAATGCTAATTCATTGCCACCACGATCAGTTCCTCCTCTCGCCTCTGTTTTCGCCCAAACGGTTTTGCTGGGGGATAAACATTTGTTTCTTCCAGTTCGTCTCTTTATTTCTACATATTTATATACATACACATGAGGCAGATTTGGTGGGCTTACCACTGGCGCGGTGCTCGGCTCGCTTACCACTGGCGCGGTGCTTCGGTGACCCCCCAGGCCAACCAAGCCTTCTACCCTCCGGGGACGGTAAATTGGTACCAGATTCGAGGATAAGAACACTGACTTGTACATCGGCTGGCCCCCGCAAGTCATTGTATAGGCCACATCGCATATACTTCGTATCCCTGAGATGGAGTAGGCGTGGCATTCTGAGCATGGCACAGAACGGGTCACTCGTGGGATATTTCAGTTTGAGACAACTGTCATCTTGTTCTGCATTGGATAGAGACACGACCACAATTGTGTCAAAATGGAAATATTTCTCCAAAAGCACAGTAACCGCCACGTTTAGTTGGAAACGCAGCCACGCCTACCCCATCTAAAGGACTTCATATTGATATTTCTTTCCACTTGTTTCTTTTTACTGTTTACGTCATTTACTTCTATTTTCGATTTTATGTATTGCAGGTTTGAGGATTTAGCCAAATTTCGCGCTGAGTTCGCCAGTCTTGAAGAAGTTCTTGAAGAAGTAATTCAATATTCCTCCCTTCCCTTACTGAAGAGCCCAGGGAGGACTATGCTTTCGCTCGGTTTTCGTCTAATTGAAAGAGCACGTGCGAAAAGCAAGCTGAGCAATTTCTCTGTTTGCGACCCCCCCCCCCAAAAAAAAAAATTCTCATTTATTGGACTTTTCGACATAGTCCATTATAGTCTTTTCATTCGCCTCAATAAGTTTAATTTGTTCTACCAAGAGCACTTCTCTGAAGAGACATCCATATAGAACTCTTTTAGCAAAGCGGACCCCAACCAGATGAGTGAAGGCAATTTTCAACACAAATTATGTTTGCGAGACTCAGCATTAGTGCAGATCACAGCGTTGTTGATGCATGCCGTGACCTTTTTCTAGAGTAAAAACCGCAGCATTTGGAATTTTTGGGTGGTCGCCAAGTACTCGAAAGTTCCAAATAGTGCGTATGAAAACCACTGGTCTTGAGGATCGACAACGTTACGGAAAGTGCTCTTCTCCCGTGATTGGGTGATGACCTGTTAGGGTCGTACTTCAGTAGGCCTGCAGAGACATTTGATCGGGCAGTCGCAAATCATTTCGGTCCCTTCAGGAGCTGCTGAAGGCGATTTCGCAGAAACGTGAGTAAGCCGAATAAAGTGGTATATCAACCTCGCGAAGAGCACAGAAAGTCATTCCACAGTACTATTTGAGATATCGTCAGATTATTGCGACCAGGCGAATAGCCCTTCGTCCCGCTGGCGATATGGCACGTATTCGCACTTTGACAACAATTGAGCTGAGCAATATAAGTCGCCCTCGTTCTTCTGTTCTGTGTTGTATGTACTTGTTACTCGCTATAGAAGTGCATAATTCTGAGTGTCATTTTGAAAGCCCTGAATGAAGTTCAGAGAAAGCCTACTGCGATCGCAGTGCCATATGGACGGCTTAGTGCCCATATGGCGCAGACACGCCGCTGCTCGTTAAACTAAAGTGACTCGCTGCTCGTTGGGCTCCTCAATAAAAGCCGAAGCATCCATTCATTAAAGAAAACGGGCCTGTTGTGGTTACAGCTGTACCAGGCCTGAATCATTTCAGTGGAAAATCAAGATTATCCTACTTTGCGACATCCAGGATGAAAGGAATTCTTTTCTCCACGGCAGTGTGACCGACAGATTCAATTACTACGTCAACCTCTGGCTAATAAGTTGGGACTGACAAGCGGGCGACATGCCCATAATTGCCTGCGCTACTAGCTCTTCAGGATTCCTTGACATACTGAGCTGGAAAAGCTACTTAGCGCAGGCACTTTCGGAGCCAAAGAGATTGTAAGCTGGAGGACTTCGTTAAAAGTTAATTAATCTTACTAACTACAACTGACAGCAAGTAGCGTCGTTCCGCTCATGTGGTAAGGGTACAGCATCGTTGTGTGAAACAAATAGCACGGTGGTACTTGCCGCTGAGAGAGTGGGGGGGGGGGTCGTTCTTAGCCACTGAATAGGGGAGGGGACGTATGTGTGAAAGAAGTTTACTGCGTTAGAAAAGTAATTTGTTGACTTTTGGCGGTTTTCCAATTTTCACTTTCGCTGTATACTCCCCCTTAGTTGGTGGCGCTGCCAAAGTTTCTGCATAGCTACTATTTCCGATAGTTGAAAACAGTAGTTGGTTTCTGACGACCTCCCCCCCCCACCGCTCGACGGAAAATCTTGGGGAAAAGTTGCAAATTTTCAGGGAATTTCGGAGAGAACTGGTAGGAAGCTAGGAACACGTAGGAAAGTGGGAGGTAGGTGTAGGGTATGGGGCGGGGGTGGGGGGGGGTGTACCGAGACCCTCGGGGATCGCACTGACACCGCCATTCCATACATCACGATACTGTACCCTGCATGTGTTGGTGGACTGGCCTCGACGATCTAGTTGAAACGTCAGACCAGTTTCTATGATGTCCTCCACCGAAAAACCGCTTCAGCACAATAAATTAAAAAATTAAAAATGATATATTTGCTACTGTGATTAGGGTGATTGATGAAAAAATAAACTGGAGAGGCAAAGGTTGTTGAGAGGATGATAATCCACTTTTTCTTTAGCTTTACCTCATATCCCAATGAAAAGGCTCATTGCGCCTTTTATCTATTGGGTCGGCCCATAAGTAATGGCGTTTTCTTCCTCTCGAAATATCGCACTGGAGGATAAATTCTTTTCCATTGAATTTCATACTGTTTGGCAGAATTCCTTGCCCTACCCGACTGCGTCCTTAGTTTTCTTCTAGTTTCTCTTTCCTCTGATATTTTAGTGATAAAAATGGAGTGTCAGGTTGACGAAATTGAGCATTTTCAACAGCCTCTCTTTTATACCTCTAATTGAGAAGCTAAAACGCATGGGCCCAGCTGCTAAGTATATGGCTGAAAGGCTATGTCTCTTAGGAATACTAATAATACTTTAAGTGATTCGAAGTTTCCAGTTTCGACCTCACAGACAAGCATCGAACCTAATGCCCTATTCTGTCCAACTGAGAGCTTACGGAATTACCTTATTAATGAGAATCATGCCAAAGATTGAGGGATCGTTAGAGGTCATAGAATGCTCCGTGCCCCCTTATCATTATCAAGCATCCCCCCTTGAGTGTACAACTTCAAAACTTAGTGGATGGGTTCCGCAAGCAAGATGGCCCCCATGCGATGCTCTTTTACAAGGTCCGAATTCCCACCACTTGATAGCTTGAACCAACTTCAAGCTGTCATAAGACGCATCTTTCTTTGGTCATATATGCCACAAGGTTTGAGCTTCTTCTGTAGATTGAGAGCCGAGATACAATTCAAAAAGTAGTTGTCGAAAACTCACTTTTGGGTCGACCCGAATTTTCCTTTTAATGAAATAAAAATCGGCGAAAATCATGAAACAGTAGGGAGGGAACCAACCTATTTTATAGAGCAGAAAATTATCTATCTATCAATGTAGACATATTGGCGAACCTGTCGTTTTTCATATGAAAAATTGTATGACGAAAAAACGCCATTACTTATGGGCCAACCCAATACTAGCTCTTCCACTACAGGGTCTTCCTGTATAACTCTCCGAAAGGGGGACATGGGTTCGCTTTTTTTGCGCCACAATCGATGACGATTGCTTTTTCTAGCTCATTTCGCTGCGCGCCTTGGCGCTTGGCGTGCAAGCATAAATGAGTAATCAAATAAAATGGGTATGTATCCAAGCATCGTCAGGCACCTCAAGAATCTTTCGCTTTACACCGCTTGAGGCCAATCCTGCCACTGGGAATAGTTTCTGTTCCAGAAGGCTTGACCATAGCCACATAGAATGTCATGAATATCAATGGCCCTTTGAACTGAATTCTAAATTTGTTCTTTCAGACAATCGCGGCGTTGCGGTGAACTTCATTACTTTCTTCATTTTTCTTCATTTGAAGACAGATTGTACACTTATCTCCAAGGACGATCCTTGCCGATGTTGATGGTGAATGGAGCCGCAGCTGCTATAGCGTGTCATTTTCTCCGCTCGAAAGTGCACGAAAATGGGGCTGGAGGATAATGATGCCTGGCTGTCGTCTCCATACTCCGCCCGCGCTATCCTCAAGGTGCACTTGTACTTGCGTCGATACCAAATTCCCGCAACGAAACAGTCACTCAGTGGTAGATAACGATCAAAGTAGGAGGGCGCAGACTTCCTATGATTAGCCGTGTGGCAGGCCCTGCGTGCGGCAGCGCGGGCGGTCTGTGAAGACGGCACCCAGCTGTCACTGCCCTCCAGCCCCGTTCCCGTGCACTGCTGATTGAAGAAAGTGGCGCAGCTGCAAACCTATTCTGCCCACACACGGCAAGGACTAGGATCGACAGAGGTGAGCGTACAGTTTGTTTCAAAGGCAAAGAGATAGCCGCAACTTGGGAAAATTTGCTCCAAGGCATTGCAGGGCCGACTGTGATGGGAAACGGAATGGCAGGGAGAAAGATGAGAAACGGATCTTTCCTCACCTGCTTCTAACTATTCTTTGATAATAAAACATTCACAAACTACGAGGTTTAATAATAGCAACCAAATTTTTCCCGTGATTTTTAGTAGTGACGGGGCCTTTAGATGAGTGTGAGATGGAGGAAGGAACGTCTTACAAAAGCATTCGAAGCACCCAGTTCGTGTTATAGAAATCCTTCCTTGTAGAAACGAAAGGTTCGGTCAAGAGGTGGTCCCACTCTCACGATTTGACAGTGCGCGCGATGAGTGTGCTGCGGCCGACATACCTCATCCGTGAGGGGTGATTTGCCTAAATATGGAGGAGATGTGCCAGCGGCCCATGATGGACGAGCTGGAGGACGAGAGGACCTCAGCCCTGCCTCACACAGAATCCGCTCAACTCGTTACAACTGTGTTTGGGGCCATAGCGGTCCCAAACACTTGTAACGAGTTGAACGCATTCTCTGTGAGGTTGGCCTGTGCTGTCCCTCGTTTTCCAGCTCGTCCTCCTGTTCTCTCATCCTTTGTCTCTGACCTCTCGTCCGCGCAACACTGCCTCGCTTCCTGGAACACCCGCCAAGGCCTTGTTTTGGGTGTCCTCGTCCGTTTTGTCCACCCTTTTCTTCACTGCTGAGTCAACTCTCATCTCGGAATTCATATTTGGACCCCATCTCCTATGGATTTCAATCGCGAACTGTGCCTTTAACTTATCCTGATAGTGCTACTCTGCCGATAGTAGGTCCGCGACTGTTCATACTTGCTGACCTCACCCCTATTGAAACCTTTTTCTGCTTCTGTCTGACTTCACTCCTCCTGAGACCGTTTTCATCAGTTAGGGTCTGTGGATGGTGAAGGAATTCTGATTCTTTAACTTCAAAAAAAGTAGATGGCATTAGGTTTGGAGATGCCGTAGAATGTGGGAACAGATCCATAGCAAGCCACCACTTATTGGTTATCGGGGCATTCCTGCCGCTGGGGAAAAGTTTCGGGAATACGATCCCTCCTCCTTTCTTATTCCCTTCTCTGATACGATCCCCCATCGTACCTACCAATTTCCTAGATTTTTCCAACTTCTTATCACTTTTCCAGTTCTTCCGGAATTTCCCGAGAATTTTCAAGTTTTTCTCCAAAATTTTCTCTCCAAACATATACGACCTCTCCGTTCTCCCAACAACAAGCAAATACGACTCCTCCCCACCCCCTAGCGTCCGCGAAACAAGAAAAATCGACTATCGGAAAAGTTCTCAGACCAACAACAACCCCTCCCCCTAGCGATCAAATACGACCTCGCCGCTGGAGATTCCCCAACGTACATTTGACGTGAACTGATTGGTATCCCTTTACTTTAGCTGCCTTAGCAGATGTAACTTTAAGTTGGAGTCAATCGAAACTAAGATCTTGATCAAGGAATTGACCGCGCCCGATACGAATCGCAGAGCCGACATGGCCCATTCCTTTCCCCTTTCCTCTCCTCCATCAGAAACCACATGTGAAGAACAATCGAAACAACCCACGGCTAGCTTTTTGCCCGAAATCGGGGAAACATTCGAAGCGCTCTCCTTCGACACTCATTCCGCCACGCTCCGATCGAAAAACCTCCCCAAGAAATCCATATGTTGAAGGGAGACCAGTAATTCTATTGACACAGTTCATCTAGTTCATTGCACTTGTTTCAGTTTTACAAGGTAATAGATCTGCGCCCCAAATGCGTCAGAAATTACTCATCATCCCAACACATGCCTTGTTTTGTATGCCCGAGTGCAGTGAAGGTCGGTCTGCATACAACTTGAACGCAACCTTTCAATCGCCTATTTTTCTGCTCTGCGCGCCCTCGTTTAGTTTATATTGGCATCCTAGTACCTTTCTAGTCTTGCGTCTTTCGAACCTTCATGTATGATTGATAGCTCACTCACCGCGGCGAGTTCCTTGAGAATGCCCACCCCTGGCTCAGCACATGCCCTTTCGCACCTATCAATGCTCCGGCAGCCGCTGTCCTTTGTCTGCGCTACGGGACACTGCAACAGAATCAGAACCAAAAAAGCTAAAGCAGTTGCGTAACCGTATAGGTCACTTAGCCCACTGGTGCACCCAGGAGAGAACATCGTTGGGGAATCCCCAACAGGAGGGTCGTATTTGGTCCGAGAAAATTTTTGATAGTCAATTTTTCTTGTTTCACTGACGCTGTAAGGGGTGGGAGTGTCGGGAGAGCGGGTGTGCTATACTGTCAGGGTAGAGCATCGTGATGTGTGAAATGGTAGTGCCAGTACGACTC
>MU943586.1:0-14581 GCA_036418165.1 Cooperia oncophora | reverse complement strand
GATCCCACAATGGTGAATATCAATGCCAGGGGTAACATGAAGAGTGGCAAGCGGAGCAGACAACTACGTTTCTCAAAAAAGAATCTAAGGCTATGAAAGCATGTTGCCAATCTCGACACCTATATTAGCAAGAGAATATAAAAAACAAAAGTAAAGCGAGCTTTGTAGAATAAAGAACGCTTTTAAGCAAGTCTATAGCGAGCTATCAGCCCATGGTCTACATCAGCTATGATTCATTGGAGGGTTCACTAGGATCAACTTACATTAACTGACGTAATATAGCAGCAATACAGTGAAGGCAGCTTAGCACGGTCAAAAGGATTTAGAGTGCAAAAACGTAGCGCAAAGTGACGTAATGTAACAAGAATCAATACTAAGAAAGATTTCAAAAAGAATTCATGTACAACGCAGTAGTCCAAAATGTTCTCCGAAATATTTAGTCGCAGAAATGAAGGGCAGGACAACAATTCAGGATCCCTATAAATAGTGATCTTCAGCACGTTTAACACCGTCCACAGCGACAGCGACGCATGCAGCTATCTTCGCTGCTTTTGTGAACTGAGTCCGGTGCACGAATTGCAAGATGATCACTCCTGAAGATATCGATAATGTAATTTTATAGGCGCAGCTGTTCCTCAGATTACGGTAGTCCAAGTTTTCACGAGGAACCCGAACTTCTAAGCTCTTCCTCTTTTTCAACTGCTGCACGACACTTAGCGCTGAAAAATGGGACGAAGCCATTATGGGCCAGGGGTGCACAGGTGCCATTAGAGACTGGCAAGCGCGGGGCTGTCTTTGAAGGCAGTTGGCACGATGGTTTCCTACTTAGCCTAAAATGCTAGTAGGGCGCTGTATAGTGGGGAAATGGCGAAAGAACGGAGTGAAACGGTCAAAATCCTGCGAAGAAAAAGCCTCCGTTCTCAGTGACTTAAATCGATTTCGGACGAGTTTCCCGTAGGCATCTTGCCAATCACCGCTACCGAAGATACGGCTGCATATGTGTACCCATATACAGGGGGGGCCAAAAAAAGTCACTTTTCTTCATTGACTTTCGTGGCGCTATAAGTTACACTTTATAAATTCTAATCGGACATTTCTACCACCATATTAAAGAGCATATTAAATACTATTATAAAACTCCGCCACAGCCTTCTGGACGAGCGCCATCGAGAGATTCTGGCACGCGACCGCGATGTGGTGCCTGAAGCGCGAGAATCGACTATCCGAGATAGTCGATTTCTCCGCCACCGTAGACCACCCTATTGAACTCCGCCCGAACCGGGTAACTGAGGGGATTCAGGTCAGGTGACCTACTTGGATATACCATCTTCTTTAGGTACTCAGCCCCCTTCCATTCCAGGTAGGCGAGAGTTTCTCCAACCCCTTCGATTCCACGTGGTGGCACCCAATGCTGTAGCAGTACAAAGTTTCCAAGAAGGTACGGGACGAATGTGGGGAAGATACTCCTTGAGTTGGTCGATGTAACCGCCAGCGCTCACCCTTTCAGTCGCAGGTTCCACAAAGGAAATATTGGTCTTTCCATCGCCAGGTACTCCGTTCCATCCATACCCGCTCCTTGACGACTGCGGTGAAGATGATGTCCTGGACCGTAGCGACGTTGTCGGAGCTGCTCGATGTTGGAGGTCTTCCAGATTGAGAGTACTATCTCCAGGTAGCTACCCATGGGTGACTCCACACTAGAAGTTTCCGCAGCTGTTTGGAGGTGACATGAATTCCAGGTCTTCAGTCTCGACTGGAGATGACCCTCTAATATTTGGTGAGGCATAAAAGGTGATGGGCGGAGGGGCCAGCTCCTGCTTAACCGAGGCACATCTTGTCATCTTCTCAGCGACGTGGTACTAACGTATCCACATCTTTCTCTCTCGGTCTGCACAACTTTGCTGATATGTGATCGGTCAAAGATGACTTTTTTCCTTGGCCTCAATGTATATCGCATGCAGCTTCACGGCCGCTTCATACCAATCCTTCGGTTCATAATTTGCTTAGCAAATGAATGAATCAGGAACGGTCGTCCATTTGTGGACGGGCGGACGTGGCGGGCGTTTGGGTCGGTATGTTGCGGCCTGATAGGACCCTGATAGGGGCCTTCTTGGAGACCTGTCACGCGCTAGGGTCGCGCAACTCCGCCTGCAGGCGCATTAATCCTAGTCGTCTTGGGGGATTTATTGCCCTGACTGCCATTAATGTGGTTCGCTACAGCTTCTGCGCTATGCTGGCGTTGGCTAGGATGTATGCCCCAACGGACTTTGAGTCACGCTTTCGTTCACCACGTTCACGTTTGCGACACACGCACTACAAACCCAATAAGAGAAAATTGATTTGAAATTTTCGAAATTTTGAGGCAATAATGTGCACAAGGAGAAAGACTCCGTGAACGGTGGGATTGATATCATGCCACGTACCTATTAAGCAAATATAGCTAATAGAAATAAAAGCGAAATCGTAGAGGCGTTCAATGTTTTATGGATCACGGGTACGATAAGCCGCTAGCTGACGTAGCTTTTTTTGATAAGAAAGTAACGAATGACGAATACTCACATGAAGAGGCGAGGGAGCAAGACTGGAAACTGCTCTGAGCGTAGGAAACGAACTTCGCTCAAATTTACACCACCTGATTCAATACCTACGCAAACGTAATTTCTTATGAAAGAGCGTTTGTATCCAGACATTCGATGGTCACTTCTCTTCACTTTTTTTTGATCGAATGATACCGTGGAGTTTGACTTTTTTTTCCTCGACTAACAACTTTCAACCATCCTTGGGCAATGGAGGTGTCTTGAACGCCGAGCTTGTATGGCAGGCGTTTCCCGTAAGAAGACGAAAGTTTTGGAGCTGTTTTTTTTAGTTGTTTCGAATTTATTCTCTTCTGAAAAAAACACAAGTACGCTTATTGTAAGACGCATTTCGGCTGACTATATAAGTCTGTTAGGTTCTTAGTCTTCATATCTTGTTTGAGAGCATTTGAAGCGTCAACACAGGCACAGCACACACCGGAAAGGGAACGAGTTCCGTTATGGTGGGATGTCGCGTAGGCTCACAACTGATGGCAGTGTTCCACAAAAGTCGCCACTGGCAACTACAGGGGGGGGGCAAAAAAAGTCATTCCGGCCGAGTCACATATGAGCGAAGTTTTCGCAGCCCAGACAGAGGAAGTGGATATGAGTACCAGGGCGGAAGATACCCAAGATCTCTGCCGCATTGCACACTTCATCAGAGACACCAAAATATGAAGTCATCTCCAGTCGCGGCCTGAGTGGAGAACGCTTTGGAATTCACGTGGCCTCCAAACAGCTGCGGAACTTCTTGAATGGAAATCACCCACAATGGTTATAGCTACCTGGAGACCAGTACTCTTGATCTGCAAGACCTCCAACATCGAGCAGCTCCGGCAACGTCGCTACGGTCCAGGACATCATCTTCACCCCATTCACCAAGGCGCGGGTTGATGGTGTGGACCGGCCGTACCTGGAATGGATGAACCGATATTTTCTTCGTGGGCCCCAGACTGAGGGTGTGCGCTGGTGGCTACATCGAGCAACTCGAGGAGAATATCATCTCATGTCGTCGCCCGTACCTTCTTGGAAACTTTGTACTGCTACAGGATTGGGTGACAACACATTTAATCGAAGGGCGTTGGAAAAACTTTCGCCTACTTGGAATGGAAGAACGTTGAGTACCTGGAAAAGATGGAGTATTTAAGCGGGGTCCTGAACTAAACCCCCTCAATTACTCGGTTCGGGCGGAGCTCAACAGGGTGGTCTACAGTGGCGGAGAAATCAACGATCTCGCTCAACTCCGGTACCCACTCACTTTCGCGGCCGAATCTCTCGATGGCGCTTCGTACCAGAAGGCTGTGGCGGAGTATCATTATAGTATTTAATGTGCTCTTTAATATGGTAGTAAAAATGTCCGATAAAAATTTAATAAAGTGTAACTTATAGCGCCTTGAAAGTCATGGAGGCAAAATGACTTTTTTTTGGCCCCCCTGTATACACACGTCCCACCCCAGCAGTAGTTCATATGACTCCCGCGTCGTGGATTCCGCTAACTAAGCCGACACTGGTTGCAACAGATCTGGACCCAAATATCTTTAGAATCTTCCGCCACTTCTGATCGCCCAGTATTACACTGCTGCCAATAACAAAATGCAAGTTAAACAGCTCGCAGACAACCAGCAGGACTTTGCGGATTCCGCAAACGGAAACACCTTTCCTCCATGTGTTCAGTGAACAGATTCCACTGTGAGAACATTTATACTAGCTCTAGCTATCTCGATAGCGTTTCTGAACAGGTGCGAGCTGAGATTTCTCCGCATATATAATCTCTCATCGGCAAAATAGACTTCATTTTCGTTAAGCAATTTCCTCTGAGCTGCCGACCAATCCCCCCCACTCTGCTTGATCCTTCACCCACAGAGTCCAGCATCATGATGTGTGAAATGGAACAGATGCGTAGCGACTCGCAAGCACTATCGGCCGCGCTATGATTCAATGGCAATTTAGCAGTGCAGCAGATCAGAATCACTTCTTCCAGACGTAATCTTTTGCGAAACTAAAAACGCCATCAGGACGCCCTTCCTCTTTAACAAGCTCTACAGTTTTCGTGAAGACCCGCTAGTTTAGTAGATATTTCAAATGGTTCAAACTTGGGCACCTGAGCAACTCAAAAGCTCGGTAGAAATACCTCACAGTGGGAGCATCTTACACCACATTCGAATAAAGAACGCAACCGTCCCACCCTCTTCCCAACCCTCCTCCCCACTTCTGGGATATTGAGGTAGCATGATGGTAGGACACGAATGGATTCTCGATGGAACAAAGTTTCAATGAGCACTGAATGAAGGCTCCATCATAGAAGCTGGAAGGTGAGAAAAGCTTATAAAACGGTGATATTAAAGCACATTGCATAGAGACCTGGTCGTGTGCAATGAGGCTTGAAATCAAAGCATTTGCATGAAAATGATATGAAATGAAGCGGATGAGTCAGAGAACTGCCTTCTCTCAATGCTAGTTCCTAGAGCGGAGCAGGAATGGTTCCTGATCAATACGAAGTCTTATCAGTGCCAAATCGTTTACGAGCACATTTTGAAACCTAGTGAATAGTGACAGCTTATTACTCATGTCAGGAATCGTTACAGAATTGCAGAAATTGGGTTACTTGTTGACAATTTTTGTCGCTGTGATCAAGCGCCAGACTAAAAAGGTCTCTCACGAAAAGCTGAATTACTGTAACGAAGAAGGAATCCGGCATGTGCGTCAAAACGAAACTAATGAAATTAATTCTCAAGAAGAGAGAAAAACAACCTTCCAAAACTCGATGGAGAGGAGAATATGATGGTGATGCGCTACGCATTCCAGTTACGTTTCAAAATTTCAGAAGCACCTGAATGCGTACCAAGCTTTCACAAAGACGCATTCATCTCACCACAGTATGTAGCTGCTTCTTTCGCTATCTAACCTCATGCTAAAGAAGCCGACGTGAAGTCATGATGTGCTCGGCCAGCTTGGGCGACTCTCGTTCTTTGAGGGGGCAAGATGGCCTCAATATCTTCGCAAAGAACACCACTTGTGCTGATATTGCGGTCAGTCTATCCAAAAGCGCTGAAAGGCGTGTTTTTTTTCGAAATGCTTCATGTATTTAAATTGACTCAAGAGTTAGAGAGGCGGCGCAAAGATGATAGGACTTGGTGAGGTCAATACTGAAGTTGAATTTTTAACGGTACTTGCGCAGATTAGAAAATGCGAAAGAAAAGCGTTCAAGGCCTAGCTTCACAGGTCAGATACCCACAAAAAAGAGACGACGTGATCATTGAATCGAAGGAAGCTTTCTTGCAAAATAATCTAGAACGCTTCTCAGACTGTCCCCAATGTTGCGCGCATTTATAAGAATGATTGATGCCATAGTGAACGCCGGATAGATTGAAGACATGGTTCTTGATCAGGAATAGAAGTTGAAGATATGGCGTCAGGGTGGCAGTGTAGTCCGCGACGAAAACCTTGTACTGGTTTCGCCGACGAAAAATTGTAAGGGAGGGGGCGCTGTAGGCGCGATGGGTTCAAGTGACTGCCTACTTTTCTCTGGTGATTGGCTTCAACCCCGCTTGAAGGTTCGACCTTTCAGTGAAGAACGAGCTGTAGGACGAAAAAGCTGAAAATCGCACTTGTACAGCGTAGAGTTTTTAACGAGGAAAAATCTCATCCTGAAAAGCGATGACGCGCGCGAAGTGGATATAGTTAATGGGCACGCTGCAAACTTCGATCGATATGGTATTATTGTTGGGGACATTGTGACGTCGTTGGCATGTAGTATTTGATCTTGTTGTCACTAAGTCCCTGCGTTTTTGACTGGCTTCTTTGACGCAGCAGAGGGGTATATAAACCGGGTTATTTTCTCTCCAATAAATATTCTACTGCTGCCTTATTCTCAAGGACACAACAACTGGCGATCAGGACAACGACTTCGAGGACCACACCGCCGCCGCAACGATGCCAGAGGACGCTCCACTCAAGGATCTCGTGCAGATGATGGCCGCTCAGCAGAAACTCCTCATGGACCTGCTCCAGAAGATAGCCACGCCCACAACCACGCCGCAGGAGTCTACCTTCGACCGTATGGCAAGGAGGATCGACAAGTTCGCGTACGATGCCGATCAAGACGACTGCTTCAACATGTGGTTCAGCCGGCACAAGGACGTATTCGAAATCGACTGCCAAGGAATGGACGAGAAGATTAAGACGCGTCTTCTGGTCACTGCTCTTGACGCTGCAAGCCACGCACGATTCGTCCGCCACATCCTTCCCAAGGAGCCTGGAGATCTGAACTGGACGGAAACGCTCAACGCTCTCAAGACGCTGTTCGGAACCAAGAAAAAGCCTCTTCCGCCGCCGCTTCGAATGCTTCCGAATGAATTTCTCGCCGAATGAAGACATCGACACCTTCGTCAACTCGCTGAAGGCTCGCGCCATGGAAGCCAATTTCAAGGATATCACGCAAGAAGCATGAATGCTGGCATGGTTTTCGCCTTCAAACTCCAGAGCTCAGGCCGACTACCGCGTCCGCTTCCTGCGCAAGCTGGACGAGGACGACAAGACCACATCGACGATTTGGCCAAGGAATACCATGCCTGGAAATCGGTCAAAGATGACTCCAGAATCGTCGAAACCGTCAGTTCACAAGAAATCCATGCTGTTCAGAAGAGGAGAAAGCACCGTCTGCCTCGCCCAACCAAATCATCACTGCCACCCTCACCCTGTCCAATCTGCCAGCAGCAACACTGGAAGAAAGACTGTCCAGAAAATCCCCGCGCTACCAGGGCTACACAGGAGTCAAAGACTGCACCACGACGTCGAACCAAACAGTCATCACCACGCACCTGGTACCAACGCGTCATCGGCCGTCCAGGGATGTCCAAAAGTACCTGGAAGTTCACATCAACGGACATCCCACCCGCCTCCAGTTGGACAGGCCGTACGTCACAATCATATTTCGCCCACTGGATGCAACTCGGAAGCCCTCATCTACAGAAGACCTCTGACGTCTTCAAAGGAGCCAATGGATCCCCACTACCAATTCACGGAAGCTTCGAAGCCGCTTTCGTGGTCATGGACAATCGAGGGAAGGCTCATCCCGGACATGGCACCTGCTATGTCTCCGACGACAACGACCTTCTCGGCATCACGTGGATCGAGCAGATTCCAGACTTCGACCACGTTTTGAGGAGATTCAACGTGCAGAAAGGTTTAAACACTGAACAACGAGGCCCTCCGAGACCAAACGATCGCCAAGCTGAAGCACCAATTCATGGATGTCTTCGAGCCCGGACTTGGATACTGCACCAAGACCAAGGCGACACTCTACCTCAAGCCCGATGCTCGCCCAGTCTTCATCAAGAAGAGACCGGTTCCCTACGCCTCCATACCGCTCGTCGACGCCGAGATCGACCGTCTCATGGCACAGAACGTCATCTCCGCCGTCGATCACTCTCGATGGGCTGCGCCAATCGTCGTTGTGAGAAAGGCCAATGGTACCATTCGACTTTGCGCCGATTTCTCGACGGGACTCAACGACGCATTGCTGTTGCATAGGCATCCACTACCCACCGCGGAGGATGTTTTCACAAAGCTCAATGGCGGAACCGTCTTTTCACAAATCGACTTCGCCGACGCTTATCTACAGGTCGAAGTCGATGACGACTCCAGAGAGCTCCTCACCATCAACACACACAGAGGACTCTACAGATACAATCGTCTACCGTTCGGAGTCAAGTCAGCTCCTGGCATCTTCCAGCAGATCATCGACTCCTATGATCGCTGGACTCAACGGCGTTGCTGCCTACCTCGACGACGTCATAAGGTAACACCGGCCGCACTCTCTCCGAGCACAACGCCAATCTGGAAGCCCTATTTTCAAGGATATCCGACTACGGCTTCCGCGTCCGCATCGACAAGTGCCACTTCGTGTGATTGACACAGTCACTACCTCGGAAACGTCGATCACAGCGTAGCGGACGCGCCGATGCAAAGGAGAGATCGACGGCTATTTCCAAGATGCCAAACGCGAGAGATATCGCCCAGGTCTGGTCATTTTCTTGCGATCATCAATTCAGTACGGGAGGCATTCTCGTTTCAAGAGATGCGCCAGCTCGTGCACCGCTCGAGGACTACTGCCAAGAAGGAAGCTCTGTTTAACTGGAACTCCTGAATGCGAAGCCGCTTTCGAACGCGCCAAGGAAGTGCTCGCTTCGGACCTGCTCCTAGCTCACTATGACCCCAAGTTGCCCATCATCGTCGCGGCCGACGCTTCAGACTATGGGATTGGAGCAGTTATTTCTCATCGCTATCAAGACGGAACTGAGAAAGCTGTCTACCATGCCAGCCGCTCTCTCACCACGGCGGAGAAGAAACTATGGCAAGTGGGACAAAGAAGATCTGCGCCTCGTAGTACGCCCGTCGCGGAAATTACCTCGCTGGATATCTACCGGGCGCCGCTTCTAAGCACCTTGCTAACGGACCACAAGCCCCTTCTGGCAATATTCGGATCAAAGAAGGGAGTTCCGGCCTACTCCGCGAACCGACTGCAACGATGGAGACTTACAATGCTCGCCTACGACTTCGACATCGAGTACCGAAACACTGCTAGCTTCGGACAAGCCGACGCACTGTCTCGTCTCATCGCCAATGGCCAACTCGCCACCGTAGGAGAAGGACGTTATCATTCAGGTATCATGCAAGGACGTGAACGCCATCTTCGCCGAGAACGTGAGCCGCTTACCAGTCACTGCCAAAGAGGTTGCCCACGCAACAGCTGCAGACGACTGTCTCCGTCAAGTCATGGACCATATCGCCCACAACAGCTGGCCGAAGAGACCATCGCCAACAGTTGCGAGATACGCCCACCTACGCAACGAACTCTCGGCACAACAAGGATGCCTGCTCTTTGGAAGCCGCATCGTCATACCGCCATCACTCCAGCCGTCTGTCCTGAAAATGCTACACGAGGGACATCCAGGAGTTAATCGAATGAAAGCCCTCGCTCGTCAATATGTCTTCTGGACGAGAATCAACGAGGATATGGAGAAACTCGTCCGTGCGTGCAACGATTGCCAGGAAGCCGCCAAGTCTCCCGTCAAGAACACGCTCTGTTCTTACGCTCGTCGGAAGCGCCTATGGGAGGCGGATGGCCACATCGCTTTGCCGGCCATCGATGGAAATGTCGTACCTGGTGATGTCCCGACGCGTTCTCCAAATGGCCGAGTCATCTCAAGACTCTACCGACCCAGCGCACCGCGCACACTGAAGAATCCGTCGCTTGTTTCGCGATCAATTCGGATTCCCTCGCATCATAGTCCTCAGATAATGGAACACAAGTTCAGCCACAGCGGCGAGTTCAGGATTTTTGGCAAAGAAGAAGGAACTCGACATATCCGGCTCGGCGCCTTCCCCAGTCCAATGGTCAAGCTGAGCGCTTCGTGGACACATTTAAGCGCACGCTCAGGAAGCTGAAGAAGCACGGACCGACCGACGAAGCTCTCCAGACATTCCTCTTCACATACCGGAATACGCCTTGCACCGCTTCTCCCAACGGAAGGTGTCCCGCAGAAAACTTCCTCGGAAGACGCCTTCGCAACACGCTGGATCTGCTGAAGCCGGACAACAAGGAAGAACCTGTTGCGGACAACGAAAATGGAAAATGGAAAGGCAGTTCAACCGCCAATAGGGAGCCAAACCCAGGACGTTTCTACCTGAAGATAAGGTCTACGCTCGCGACTACAGATCCGCACAACCCAGATGGACTCAAGGACGGATCCTATGCCGACGTGGACGCACTCTCTACGACGTTCAAGTTGATGGACTTGTCTGGAGACGCCACGCTAACCAGCTCCGCCCACGCGTATCGACGGAAGCTACGCAAGAGCTGATGAGCGCCTTCGACTTATCATTTGACGCATTCGACTTACCATTCACCGCCACATCGCCCCCACCAACGACGACGACTCGTACGACGCCTCAGTCTTCAATGGTCACTGCCACTCCAACAACAACAACAACAACGACGACGACGACTGCAACTACACCACCAGCGCCTACTGCCGTTGCCAGACGAAGATCGAGCCGCACCCGACGCCCTACGGAATTTCTTCAGATTGACCCGTACGCTAAATCGTACGGCCGTCAATCTTAGGGGGGAGGTGTTGGGGACATTGTGATCTCTTGCATGTAGGTATTTGATCTTGTGTTGTACTAAGTCTGCCTGGTTTGACTTGCTCTTTTGACCAGGCAGAGGAGTATATAAACGGGTTATTTTCTATGTTGATATACTACAGTCTTCCAATAAATATTCTACTGCTGCCTTATTGTCAAGGACACAACAACTGGCGAAGGGCAGTTGCACGTTTTCTTCCTGTCGCTTGTTTTTGCTTCACTATCAGTTACTCAGTATCGATTGTCGTCTATTATGGTAAACCGAGTCGATCGTCGGCTGTCGCCGGGCGCTCCTCCTTCTGTGACATGGCCCGGCTTCGCCGGGCCATGCGGATTTGCCGCGTGCTAAGTTAAGGATCGTTGACCAATCACACTGTTCAGAGGAATCTTCTGCATCAGCAAAGAACTGAAAAGCAGCGCTTACCACTACACTTACCTTTTACGCTTACCACTATGCGCACTACCGCATTCAGCAGTGGAACCCTTTAAATGACCCTCACCAAGGTTGTTGACGGAAGATAACTGGGTATAAGTGATTATGTCAATGGCTGCTGTTCATAATCTCTGTAAACAAACCCCATGCATTTGGAATAGAGCTAGCTTAGCGGTCGTACATGATGTCGCTACTAATAAGCAGCGAGGAATGAGTTCTGTTGGAATCATTGAGATGTTATAGGCTTTGAATCATAATCGTGCGTATTGGTTGTTTGTGAGCGGTGGAGGCGGATTTTCATTCATTGTTACTTGTCAATGTTTGTCTATGCATCTTCGGTACCCTGCCAATAACGCTCGCGTCCCCGTATGCACTATCCATATCACCTGTATAGCTCTCGGATCAGAGGTCCACTGTGCTGTAAAGCTGCGTTAGCGAATCTGAATGAACTCTCCCTTCCAAGGGGACCGCTTACGCGTATCTTATAACTGTTATCACTTTCCTGTGCGCCATAATGATTCCGCGTCCACGCCTATATCATCACGAGATCTGAGTTCCACTGTTGCTAGGTAATACTGCGCCACGAATTTGATGACCCTCCTCTTCCGAGGGCCCTTTATCGGATCTTATCAACTGTTATCAGCTTCTGCCAGCCCCACCCTACGGCATATCAGTACTTGAAATCATGGTCCCGCCGTTGCTGCAACTTGCCACGAATTCGGTACCCTCCCTTTTAAGGCCCCTTATCGTATCTATCAATGTGTATCACCTCCTGACACCGCCAAAAAGTGTCCGTTCCTGCCATTGTAAGATCACTTCTTGAAATCACGGTCCCACACCTGCTGCAACTTGCGCTACGAAGTCAGTCACCCTCCCCTTCTACGGCCCCTTATCGTATCTTATCAAGTGCTATCACCTCCTGACACACCAAAGGTTTCCCATTACTGCATTGCTATATCACTCCTTGAAATCACAGTCCAGCAGCTGCTGCAACTTGCGCTAGATGTTGGTCACCCCCTTCTAAGGCCCCTTATCGAATCTTATCAAGTGTTATCACCTCCTGTCACCCATCAAAAGTGTTCCGCGTCTGCCATGTATATTGCATCCTTGAAATCCGGTCGCCCCACATGCTTGCAACTTGCGCACGAATTCAGTGGTCACCCTCCCCTTCTAAGGCCCCTTATCGAATCTTATCAAGTGTCATCACCTCCTGTCACCCATCAAAAGTGTTCCCGTCCTGCCATGTATATCACTCCTTGAAATCACGGTCCCACACCTGCTGCAACTTGCGCTACGATTCGGTCACCTCCGTATGGTGTCCCCTTGTGACGGCCCCGTTATCGTATGCTATTCAAGTGCTATCAACCGTCCTGACGCTGACACCCACCAAAAGTGTTCCCGTCCTGCCATGTATATCACTTCTTGGAACTGTCATCCTATCTTTTCTGGGACGCTCGCTATGAATTTCGTGACACAGCTGCCACAAGACACACCACACAGAAGATAGGAGGGCATAACCCACCAGCACACAGACCACACCACAGACACAGCAAGTGCGGATATATATAGTGGAATCGCTAATCCACTAATCTGTGATGGAACTCGGTGGTCGTAAGGCTTCCGGCTCTAAGACCATTAAGATTCGCCCCGTCTGTTCGCATCAAAACTTTGGCTGACTCCCTACGCGGTGCGAAACTACAATATGCGAAGTTTGCACTTCTCGCAGAAGAAGCAGTAAGGACGTCGCGATTAAGCAAAAAATGCTGGACGCTCATGGAAAGCCCTAGGCTCCTATAAATGGTTTTTTTTCTATGTAGAGTATCACAGTTGCTCACGGTTAGATATGAGCTGTGCTCATAGTTACGTAACAGATTCCACCGTGATGGTGGAGGCTCACACCAACTCTAGCCATCTCGATAGCGTTTCTGAACAGGTGCGAGCTGATACGGTATCTCCTCGTATATAACCTCTCAGCGGTAAGATAGGACTTCATTTTCATCCAAGCAGATTTTATCTGGAAGCTGCCGACCTCCGCTTAATCCTTCTATGGTGTCTCCTTTATTATCTTTTCAAACTTCTCATGAAGTCAAAGAATCCTGTCGACTACCGCTATGGCACCGATCAAACCTCTCAAGAACAAGGGCGGTATTTTTCGATTCCATCTCGATTTATGGAAGTTTTTTTTAGATTTTGAGGATGAACATAAGTCTAATCTTGGTATTGTTCGTGTTAATAGCTTTTCCAAGTGAGCAGAAGCCACACAAAGATGTGAGGAATTAAAAGAATTTCAGAAAGAACTTGGCTAGTCAGTGTTCATTGGAGGTCCTTGTTTGCCAAATAGTGTTAATATCGTCATTATCCCACGCGTCAGCGTCGGCAGTCGCGAAATGAGCACATCGGAGGCTGCTTTTCCAACCAATAGTAACATGCTCAGAGCGACCAGTGGTAGAAAACGGTGTGCTCATTCCACGCCTCCTGACTCCGCCCCGCCTCATTGCGCTGAATCGACTGCACATCGATCTGAGACATGCGCCAGAAGCCTGTCTGCACCTCGTAACGAAGGCGTCTTCCGATCTGCTGACAATTTTCTACCCTCCACTAACATCCCAGAACCTAAGGAAGCGCAATCAACAAAGCACATTGGAGAATGAGGAGCACCTGTGATAAAGACTCATGATATCGGTCGTTTCGAGACGATAAGTTACCAGTGATAAGATTAGAGTTACGCGAAAAAACTGCACTGTAGTGTGGCCCCTGGCCTACCATAGACGGCTGTCCATTCGTGAACATATACTAAGGAAAATTAAGGCGCGTCAGGCAGCGTCTAGACTTCGCGATGATGCGCGTCGATGCGCTGTTGCGGGCGATGACGCGATGTAACGCGCTACAATCGCAACACCGCTCCAAATTATAGACGCGAACGCAGCCGCTGACGGAATTCGATAGGCGCTGGCCGGTATTGAGGGAGTATGGGAGAATAGGACTGCACGCATTGTCCAACCGCGCAGCCAGGTATCGATCGGCAATGGCTGCTGGAGCTTTGGAACAGTCTAGAAGAATCGGAGAGTACCAGATTATGTGATGGTAGCGCCGGTTCCCCTGGGCGCCCTGAATGTATGTAGGTGTCACCAAGTGTTTCGTGGCCATCGACGTTCTTGGCAGAAGCTTATGAAGATAACTCACCAAGTTGAACTTACCGGTCCATGATATAATCTCCATGCATACCCACCACCTTTCGCCAACGATCGGGTAGAGAGGCAACTCCATCCTCTCAGAAGCCGGCCAGCCGCGACTCGCCCAAGTCCTCGATCACGTCCTCGAGGTCGCGCTCGTTCTTCAGCTGTTTTCCGTCCAGGAAGTTTCGCATGGACCGGAAGATGTGGTAATCGCATAGACTGATGTCCGGGCTATATGGTGGATGCGTGAA